>JAFVLL020037582.1:0-27889 GCA_021397915.2 Tor tambroides | reverse complement strand
AAAAAAAAAAAAAAAAAAAAAAAAAAAAAAAAATCCAATTTTCCTTTTTTCTCTGTTACTCAAACACCTGTAATTCAGAGACATTTGCAGCATCTAATCAGTCTCAATGGATAAATTTAAGCCCGTCCCTTTTTTCTAATTAAATATCTCTGATTCATTTGGAAATACATCACATCACAGAAGTAAAATGGGCTTCTTTAGAGCAAGAACAGAAGAAATGAGAATTTAATACAAAAGAAATTCACTGGGAAGGTTATGACCGCAAATCTGAACCTCTAAAAAACATAAGGTCCACAAACAGAAGGATACGACTCTTAACATATGACTCTGACTAACTTAACAGGTATTAAAGACCTGATTTACTTCACTGTCAACTCAATTTCTAAGTGCTTTCTAAAAAAAGACGTCTGTGCCGCTTTGAGGCTCATTTCTCTGGATTTCTCCGTCACGTTCAAAGACACAAGCGCTTGCTTCCACGTCCAAATATTCGGTCTTTCTCTGCTTCATCACTTCATTCTTTGATAACAATCCAACCTATACAGTGAGACAGATGGCAAACGGAGGCCACGTCATTTAGTAATATAGCCGAGACCCAGCTGTGCTAATTTTTAAGAATACAGTCTGGAAACCCCCCTGTATCTGCGTGTGGCCTTACCGTAAAACTGTTCTGGAGTTGGAATAAAGGCTTAAAATAGTATAAAGCTCCGACATGACACGTATCTTGGGTCTACAGCAGGTGAAATAACACTAAACTATGCAACTAATTAGTAAATTAGCAGACACTTCTAGCCAAACAAGGTCAGTCCTCTTGGACTCGATCAAGGTCACAATGGCGATGGGTTCAAACCCACAATCTTTTAATTACCAGCCCAGATTTTTAGCCATGCAAAACTAGACCACCAGTTTAAAACGTCTAAACAACGAGCGAGCGCAGCAGCTTGAGGCATGTCACTTAACTACAATGTGCATCTGGTAAACGGCATCATTAATTACTACTAATCACTAATTAGTCATCTGGCTAACACCTTTACCCAAAGCAGCAGTTCACCAGAAATGGGTCCTCAAGGGGTAACCTGAGGGTAAGTGGCTCGATCAAAGCCGTAATGGTAATTAGAATGGATTAACCTCTCTAGGGTTTGAACTTACAACCTTTCAAGCAACCCTGATATTTAACCACTACTCCCAAGCACACGCTGCGGAAAAAAAACAGATGTTATTAGTTATAAACCTGTGGTCTAGTTTCACAAATAGGGGGAATTCAGGTTAAATGTCAAAAAGTGGTTCAGTATAGTCAAATTCACAATATATACCCATGTAATAAATGTTACCATATGCATAAACCATGATTTTTACATGATACATTTACCTCTAACTTTGACCACGGTACAAATCTAAAAACATGACATTATGGTAAGGTAGTCATACTGTGCTAACTACCATCCTCTAAAATAGGCTGTGCCTCAAATCCTAATGAGCGGCCAAACTTGGACCATGGTACCATGTCTAAAAACCATGCTATTACTATAGTACTTCATTGTTAATGTAGCTTGAAGTAGTTTGGTGGTTATCCAGTGCTCCTGCTTGACTTTAATACGATATCGAGTCCTGGATAGAAATCTACTATACTATATATAGTAATACTAAATATACTATGATAAAAACCATGGTAATATACTATGATAAAAAAAAAATGGTAATACTATGGTAAAAACCATAGTATACTGTGTATAGTAGATATACAGGATATAATGAAGTAACTATTTAAATAAATAAAATATAAATAAATAAAAATATAAAATAAATAATTATTTAATAAAATTAAATATTTACAATTAAAATTATATATATATATATATATATATATATGTGTGTGTGTGTGTGTGTGTGTGTATAAATGTAAATTGTATCTATTTGTTGTTACATATATTGTATATATTTTTATTTATATTTTATTTATTTAAAGTTACTTCATTATATCATTGTATATCTACTATACACATAATAATATGGTTTTTATTATAGTATATTACCATGGTTTTTATCATACTTCATTTATTTCCAACAATACCATGGCATTACCATGGTACATGTCCAAAAAACATGGTATTATGGTAAGTTATGTACTTTGCTAACTGTCATCCCCTTTGACCATGTTGCCATGTCTAAAAAGCACAGCATTACTATGGTACTTTATTGTTTGTGTAGTTTTGAAGTAGCTGCAGTGCTTCTGCTTGGATTAAATATATATATATTAATTGTAAATATTTAATTTTATTAAATAATTATATTTTATATTTTTATTTATATTTTATTTATTTAAATAGTTACTTCATTATATCCTGTATATCTACTATACACAGTATACTATGGTTTTTACCATAGTATATTACCATGATTTTTTATCATAGTATATTACCATGGTTTTTTTTTATTATACTTCATTTCCAACAATACCATGGCATTACCAAGGTACATGTCCCAAAACACAGTATTATGGTAAGTTATTTATATTTTGCTAACTGTCACCACCTTTGACCATGTTCCCATGTCTAAAAAGCACAGTATCACCATGGTACTTTATTGTTAGCACAGTTTATCAGGTAATTTTGCAGATACGTTACCTGTGTGAAGTCTTCATCACTCAGCAGGTGCGCGTCTCGGGCTTTGAAGCAGTTCTGGCATTTACTCTTGTTAAAAATATTGGCCTGGAATTTTCGGCAGGCGTTATCTTTTGCAGACATACTCTGTGCCATGAGTGTGTGTTTGTGTTCCCGTTTTCCCGTTATTTTAAAAACTGCGCAATAATTCCAGCGGAGAGTCCTCCCCCGCGCGCTGCAGTCCGCCTCATCACAAACTCACTACGATGATTTATTTATGCACAATAATCACCTGACACGACCCACGCTAAGGGGACAACAGTAATAATAATAATAACAATAATAATAATAATAGAATTTATTTAGCCAAAAAGTTTTAATTTAGCCGAGCTCTCCTGGGTTGATTTCTGAGGGGACCTTCCGCGCTCCCGATCCATGCGCGTCCCCGCTCTCCCGCAGGCACACGGGCACGCGCTGATGCGTTAAAGTGCGAGCTCCAAAATAATGTGGCAAACTTATAAAACACTCCAAGCAAACAGTGATGGAGAGGAGGCGTTTACTTTCCACTAGCTCACAGCCCCTGACGAACCTTTCAGCGGTAACGTTACGTGAAGACAACTATCCCGAAACTCCATGATGCGTTTCAGTGTGGGTTCTCTCTCGAGTTTCCGCTCCAAAGACGGATTTTTGTCCGTTTCCCACGGTCACAGCTGATCACACGGGTCCGGCGGAGCTCTACGCACACACTACACACTCAACACACACGCAGGAATGAAGGGGGCGGGGCACGACACAACCGACAGACACCGTAAGCCAATCACAGGAAGGGATACGCCTCTTGTTTGTAGTCCGAGTACGGAAGTGTCCAATCAGATTGTTCAATCGCACTGATTTTATGGGGAATAACAAGAATCAAGGTAGGTGGACTGCGCACGAGGTAAACTGAAGTTATTTAAACTTACAGTCAGGATTTTATATGCATTTAAACTGTGTTTTTAGTGATTTTCGTCTGGTTATAAAATGAAAAAGCGCAGCACTAAATAATTCATGCGTTAAGATTTGTGTTAACTACCCTTGTAACGCCCCAGATAGTGACCAATCCTACCTGAGCGGCTCTCCAGTGCCCCCGTTTGGTTTTAATGCGGTATGAGAGCCTTAAAAAAATAAAATAAATAAAATAAAATATATACTAATACTAAATTTATATATTATATAATTATTTATAATTATCATAATTTTATAATAAAATATAAAAATATTTTTAGATATTTAAATAATTTAAAAAAGCTATATTATTGTATAACTTTATAATATTTAATTTCATTACACTATATTAAAATTTATATTTTTAATTTTTTGCTTATGTGTATGTAGTAATTAAACAAGGAAAGTAAAAAAAAAATAGGATTCATGATCTCTGGCACAAAACTTTATTTTTTATTTAAAAAAAAAAAACTTAAAAATAGCAAAATGCATATTATTCAATCATTTTGTAAGGAGCCATTAATGCAAGTTCAAAGGCAGTGTTAACATTTCATGATTCTTGAATCTGACTCATTTCACCATGTTTTTTAAAATGACATAACATAATAAATTTACAGACAAACCCTCTGATTTCCTCAAATTAGTGGGACAATAACAGTTCATTTGTGAAACAGTGGCTTGTAAGAAAAAAAACTGACAAAGCTGATGTTTGTTTGATGTTATAAAACAGATGAGTGTCAATATTTCCATACCAGCTTCCATAATGCATAAGAAATTATTACTGATCTTTCACATTTTTGAAAGTATTAAAGTTAGTAGTTCAGAATAGAGTTTTAGGACTGGCCTGAATCCAGCAAGTGAAACTCTTCAAATGAGGGTCAGGGTCCCTGAAGTCTTTCTGTTAGCGTTAATATTGAACATCATATCACACGTTTCTGAGAGCACGTGTTTCCCTTTAGTAACATCCGATGACACGAGAGACAGAATATGAGCGATTCGTCTAAGTCCTGTTGATGGATGGAGCGTTGTTTATCTCCTCGTTGTCCTCTTCATTCATCAGCGGTTCTCTGTCGGTCTGAGCAGGAGCGCTCTGAGCCGCTGACCTCTTAGTCGTCTTATTCAGAGTGCTTCCCTGTAAACACACATATCATTGCATTAAACAATAATTAATAACCTGAATATATTAAGGTCATCATAAAACTATTCATAAACTTCAAATTTTACTTCATTTCATCTACTGATTAAGATAATGAACATCTCCTTTGGTATCACATGCACTGATGAACCGTGCATGACAAGATCAGGAATGTATACAGTATTACAAAAGTCACCAGGGTCAATTTTCAGTTCATTTTCATTGCATTAGGTCATGAACGATACTGTCACAGCAGAACAATCCAATCCACCGCTAATGGATGCGTTTTCAAAGCCAAAAATAACCTCTGCTATTCCAAAGTACTGTTGACTCAAAACTCATAGTTCATGTGTCGCTTGAGTCACGCATAAGTTTGAATCCACTGACAGCAGTTTCTCTATCGTTCTAACGCATGATGTAGATAATAACAGAGGTGAATCCAGCTTTTCAGGCTCGGAGAAAATCCTGTAATTACGCGGATCAAGGTCGCGTACAATCACACATTCTTAAACATCGTACTAATGTGAACTCGTTCGTTCCACAAACTCTTCACAGTTCTCATTCCATCTTACTGTTGCTATGGTTACCTGAGGTTACCCATCTATGATGGCTGATTCAGAGAGATGTGGCAATAGTGGGCGGATGTGTGTGTGTGTGTGTGTGTGTGAGCGTTACTGTACCTGTCTGTAGTCAACGATGTTGAGGATGGTAGAGGTGACTATGCAGCTGATTGTATTGGCCAGCATAAAGATCATCATATACTGCCATCTCCAGAGTGGGATCTTAACATCACTGTGCAACACACACACACACACACAAAACTCACATGGTACTCAAACATACTTCAATATCATGATGCTGTCAAAAAAACATAATATGGGTACTTTGGTGTGAAATAATATAATATAATGTGCATGAATAAACATGTACTGTATTAAAATTCAGAATGCGATGAAAATGTATGTTGGCCATTTGTGTCACCTGGATTTGGTTCCCAGTATCTGCCCCACCACCAGGTTAGAAATGCCGATGCCGATCATCTGTACGGATGTGGCCAGTCCCATCGCTGTGCCCAGTGTGGCTTGAGGAACCACCAGCGGGATGGAGGGCCACATGCTCGCCTACAACACACCAAATATAAAAAAAAACAACAATAAACTACAGTTCAACAGCAGGAATTCAATATGGATATTATCATGCAGTGATTATCACAGGACTTTTCTTTCATTTTATTTGCAAAACATTTGAATTCAGAATAATGGCACAATATTTTCTAGGTAAAATGACATGCAACACACAAACGAAAGAGAAAACAGGTTAAAAAATGTCAGTCTAACAGAAAGAATCACACACGTATGTTTAACTTTACTACTCAATGTTATATCATAGGTCTTGGATATAAATTTTGCTTTATTTGTGAAACATATGAATGTGGAAAATTTGTGCAATATAATCTTTGTATATTATTAATATTGTATTATTATTAATTATTTCCTATCTATCTATCTATCTATCTATAATAAATTAGTAAATACAGAAATTATATATATATATATATATATATATATATATATATAAAAATGTAGTATTTTTTACATATTTTATATTATATTATAAGGGGAGAGTGGGGTAAGATGTGAAATTGCAAGGTGGGATATAATTCTAATAATTTCTCAGGTTGTTCAATCCAATCAAGGATGATTTTGTAAAGATATTTTAGTTGTTCTCTCAGGGATATAAAATTTTTAAGTTTCTAAAAATGAAAAATGTTAAAAACAAATCTAATAAAAATATTGCTATAATATTGCTATATTAAAATATTCTGAATACACTCTTTTTCTGGTTTACAGCTATCATATCATTATTAAAATGTAAATAACATACAGTACAGCACTTTAGAATGAGTTAATGTTCAATACAATCATTTTTGCTTATTTGTTTTAAATGTGAATTTTTTCATTCATCCTGAAATATAATTTGATGTATTTTTCTTTTTTACTTTATTCTTTCTAATCTTATCCTGCAAACAAATCTCAAATGTCTCATGTTTTAAAATGTCAGCATCATGTTCAGTGATAAATGATCAATACTTTAACCAATCACACAGTCTCTTACAAAGTTTGCAGACCACACAATTGTGAGTGTACTTTAATACTTCAGTAACATCCTATAACTGGCGTCTATAGTGTCTGCTGTGTGTGTGTGTGTGTGTGTGTGTGTGTGTGTGTGTGTGTGAGAGAGAGTGTACTTGTTTTTTCTATCCTGGTGGGGACTTAGACCTGAATACACACAGCCTCATGGGGACTTGTGTCACGGTGGGGACCTAAATTGAGGTCCCCACGGGTAAACAAGCTTATAAATCACACAGAATGAAGTTTTTTGAAAATGTAAAAATGCAGAAAATTTTCCTGTAAGGGGTAGGTTTAGGTGTAGGGTTGGTGTAGGACGATAGAAAATACGGTCTGTACAGCAGAACAACATTATGCCTATGAGAGTCCCCACAAGGATAGCAGAACAAGTGTGTGTGTGTGTGTGTGTGTGTGTGTGTGTGTTCATGATTGATACTCACAGCAGCGAATGAGTAAGTGATGCCGAGCCAGATGGTACATACGAGAGGAGGGACGAACGTGAAGGCCAGCAGACCAAACACAGGCAGTGTCAACACGGCACAGAGCACCGCAAACACACCGCGCAGCCCCACATAGTCCTACAGCACAGACACAAACACAATTAACATTAAACACATGACTGAAAACACAACAGAGGACAAAGTACTTTAGTGGCATCATATAGTGATGCTATTTATATTTCATGATACATTTAATAAGTTTGGGGTTGGTAAGATTTTTTTATGATTTTGAAAGTCGTCTCTTCTGCTCACCAAGGCTGCATTTATTTGATTAAAAATACAGTAATATTGTGAAAATATTATTACGATTTAAAATAAATGTTTTTTATTTGAATATGTTTTAAAATGTAATTTATTCCTGTGATCAAATCTGAATTTTCAGCATCATTACTCCAGTCTTCAGTGTCACATGATCCTTCAGAAATCATTGAATCGGTTGAAAACAGTTGTGCTGATTAATGTTTTTTTTTTCAGGATTCTTTGATGAACAGAAAGTTGAAAAGAACAGCATTTATTTGAAACTGAAATCTTCTGTAACATTACAAAAAATTTTAATGTCACTTTTGATCAATGTAATGCATCCTTGCTGAATAAAAACAAAATATGTGTGTAACCATGTAAATGTAATATCTGAGTGATGTGTATTTGTGAGTTGAGTGTGTTTTGTAAGCAGCACTAGTGTTTGATGAGCACTGACGTACGATGAGGATGCCGACGGCAGCAGACAGCACCAGTGAACTGTCATACACAGCGCCTGCGATGTACGCCGCCTCCTTCTGACTGTATCCACTGTATTTATCCTGGATAAACTTACTGAAAACACACACACAGCAACACCATGTGTACAAATCCAAATTTTAATGTAGAAACATCTACATGGTTCATAACTGTACCTGGCATCAGCGATGAAGGGGAAGATGCCATTATAAAAGAACATGATGGTAAGAACCAGCAGCCAGTATCTGAGAGACAGCCGCTTCACATCCTGAACTCTCTACACACACAAAATACAACAGCGGTATCACAAAAACAAATCATTAAAATCAATATAAAACATAAAGATAATATATATATATATATATATATATATATATATATACACACACAGAGTATATAATTATATATATATATATAATTTTTGTATTTTATTTTGCATTATTTGCATAGATATAAATGTATGTATATATATATATATATATATATATATAGATAGATATAGATATATATAGATAGATAGATATGATATTGTACTTTACTTTTGTACTTTAAATTCCATGCATACATGCACACAAACACACATACATACACACACACACACATATATATTATTTTTGTATTTTATTTTGCATTATTTGCATAGATATAGATATGTGTGTGTATATATATATATATGAAAATGTAAGCATATTTATTATATAAAAATAAATGCAAAATATTTATATACTTATTACATTACACACACACACACACACACACACACACACATATATATATATATATATATATATATATAAAATAAAGAAAATGCACATATATAAAGTTTACTATTATTATCATTATTATATGACACTGCAGCAATAGCAAGACTAGTATAGTAGTATGGTATTCCCAACATATATCAACTTATGGCATCTTTATCTGTGTCTCACCACTTTGCGTGACTCCTCCTGAATAACTCCATCCAATCCCAGCTGCTTCATGCCCATCTTATCCAGAACACTGACCGTTATAGCCGACAGGAAGCCAAGAACACACAGGAACGTGCCTTTGCACATAAAACAGATGCATAAGGCTCTACAACAACCCCAGAACATCATATCAAGAGTCTAATCATGTGCATGCTGTGTTTCTCACCTCCCCACAGCGTCCACTGCATACCGTACTGAGACTCAAACCTCTGCGTCAGGAAGAAGTTCAGGACCGAGCCCAAGCGGGAGAAGGCCAGGGTCAGTCCAAACGCCAGAGCCAGCTCCTTCCCACGGAACCAGAACGCCGTGATACGGTTTTGGACAACTGAGAAATGAAGAGAGACACATGAGATTCAGTGTAACTTGATGCTTTTTAAGGGTGTCTTTGTAATGTTTTTGCCAATGAAAATCCTTGTTTATTAAGTGTGTAAAGAATCTGAGAAATAAAAGCACATTTGTGTGTTGTTGGATCCTTTGAGGACTTTGTAGGGTTTTCTATCATAATGCAGATCGATAGCCAACCAGTGGAAATGCATGTTAAAATGTTTTGCTTCTGTAATATCACATGTTTCTGATTTTCACTGTGCCAGACAGAATGAGAGCTTGTTAAAACAATGACTAAATTATTATACAGTCAACTAAACTCAGTGGAAAGCGAAAGTAATTTCAGAGGAAGAAGAAGCGTTTCAATTCTCAGTAATGATTACAATTTGATTGTTAAGATTGTTTTTCTTTGGAATAGCATGTACAGATGAAACATGTACAATAAAACCAGAAATATGAATTAAGGAAGTAAACAGGGCACAGGGAAGTAAACCATTTAAAGAGATCAGACTGACAGTTTTTGATTAAAAAAATAAAAAAATAAATGAAAAATAAAATAAAATAATAATAATAATAATAATAATAATAATAAATATATATATTGCTAATATTATAGCAATAGTTTGTACAGGACCCTTTTCTATTCTAACATGACAATGCCTCTGTGTATAAGTCATTGGTGTTTGGTGATGAGTTTTTGGCTCAAGGTCTGCATTTACAGTCACACCAGAGGTATTAAACTGAGATTAGGACTTGGTTTTATGCAGACCAGTCAAGTTCTCCCACACTGACTCAATCAATCATTTTCTTTTTGAACCTTGTCTAATACACAGAGGCATTGTCATGTTAGAATAGAAAAGGGTCCTGTCCAAACTGTTGCTATAATATTAGAAGCACACAATTTCCTAGAATATCATTGTATGCTTTAACATTAAGATTTGTACTCATGGAAATTACTAAAGTAGTCAAACCTGTTCATTAGAAGGGGGCGACCCAATACTTTTGGCAATATAGTGTATATATATATATATATATATATATATATATATATATATATATATATATATATATATATATATAATTTTTTTTTTTTTGCAATTAATTTTGGTGCCACTAGACTATTAATGCTACTGACATTAGAGCTAATTTTCATTTTTTAACTTTTATTTTTACTTCACTATAATTAACTTTTATTTAGAGATCATTTACTTCATAATTATATTTCTCTGTTATTTTTATTTTTATTCTTAATCGATTTATCCTTGATTATTTCAGTCCTTGTGTATATATGAACGTATGTACCCAGAGCTCTCGAAAATCACAACAAATTCCTTGTGTGTTTGTGTGAATATATTTCATCTGATAGATCATCTGCCTTTCCTCACACTTCTAATCATTTCCGAAATGTAATGTGCAGTAATATTGTCCCTCTGACCGCCAATATTTATTTTAATTTGCAGCTTGGAAACTCTAATGACTTGCTGACAGAGTAGGGAACAATAATACCAAATCAATCTAAATTTACATATAATTTACTTAATTTTTTATTGTTTTTATACTTAATTCCTTTATCCTTGTTCCTAATTTACATTTTATTTCTATTTTCTTGGGTATATGTGACCCTGGACCACACAACCAGTCATAAGTAGCTCGGGTATATTTGTAGCAATAGCCAAAATTACATTGTATGGCTCAAAATTATCGATTTTTCTTTTATGCCAAAAATCATTAGGATATTAAGTAAAGATCACGTTCCATGAGGATATTTTGTAAATTTGCTACCGTAAATATATCAAAACTTAATTTTTGATTTGTAATATACATTGCTAAGAACTTCATTTGGACAACTTTAAAGGTGATTTTCTCAATATTTTGATTTTTTTTTGCACCCTCAGATTCCAGATTTTCAAATAGTTGTATCTCCGCCAAATATTGTCCGATCCTAACAAACCATACATCAATGGAAAGCTTATTTATTCAAAAAATCTCAATTTTAAAAAAAACGACCCTTATGACTGGTTTTGTGGTCTGGAGTCACATATATGTATGTATGCATGTATGGACCCAGTGCTCCTGAAAACCTCAAGAAATTCCTGTGCACACTTGGTGAATAAAACTAACCTGAACTAACCTAACCTCTAAATTTAGAAATTTAGAAGATTTGGCGTTTCTAGAGTTAAATCTGCTTGATGTCAGTGGTGTTACAGGTGAATATCTGATGTCATACTGGTCAGGGATCCGTTTCCAGAACCAAACAGAAGTCGTCCGGTCAGCATGAGGGGCAACAGGTATGTTGTGCCTTTAAAATGAGACCCCAAAGCAAAGATAGCTGATCCCAACACAGTCAGGAAGGAGAACAAGAAAACGCCAACTACAGGAGAGAAAATCCAAACGCATCAAACATTACATTCAAAAAAAAATACTGAATATTGACAAAATTCAGATGGATTTCAAAACAGCTTACTAAAGATAAGGAAAATTTTATCCAACTTACAGCGGTTTCCCAATTTATCAATGAGGAATCCCGCCATGATGACCACCACAGCATTACTGGGAAAACAAGACAAGACTCATTTTAAAGCTGATAAGTAGGGTGAAGCTTTAGAGGGTGACAGACGGTAATTTAGTTCTTGCTGTGTGAGTCTCACGTCCAGGCGTAGATGGCATAAAGCAGGTTGTATTCCTGTGGCGTCATTCCCAAGCCTTCCACACATGCTCCTGTGCCATTAGCAGTGCTGTTACTCACCGTCCCATTCGGACATGTCAAATTCTGTAGGAGAAAACACAGAAGCTTTATATGTAATATTTGCTACTCTCATGTAAAGGGTCATAACATACATTAATGTATTATATAATTTGTAAGTAATGCTTTTTCACATACAATTATCTGATTTCAGACTGTCTATAACATGGCCTGCGTCCCAATGTGTACACTATCCATCCTAAATTCTATGTGATATTAGTAGTTTTCAATACTATTTAATAATAAATAAATAAATTGTGATGTATTGTCAAGTATGGTGACCCATACTCGAAATTGGTCCTCTGCATTTAACCCATCCAAGTGCATGCACACAGTAGTGAACACACACCCGGAGCAGTGGGCAGCCAATGTTCCAGCGCCCAGGGAGCAATTTGGGGTTTGGTGCCTTGCTCAAGGGCACCTCAGTCATGGTACTGCTGGTGCGGGAACCAAACCGGCGACCTTCTGGTTACAAGCCCGACTCTCTAACCATTAGGCCACGACTTGCCCCACATTTAGGGCAGACAGGGTGGATAGTGTGCACATTGGGACGCAGGGATAGTCTTTATCAGACTTCATCCTTTTATCTATCCTGCTCCCATCCTGTTAACTCAGTGTGATTGGATGGCCAAGTTTATGGTCACCCAATAAGATTTCACTTTAGCCTAAATGTGGGCGGTCACATGTTCAGATGTATTCATCTGTCTGAAAATATATAAAGTTTATGCAGCTCATTTTCAATAAACGCTCTGTTGTATATGTAAATGCTGTTGCATATCTCA
The DNA here is from genome assembly GCA_021397915.2 of Tor tambroides. Lineage (NCBI taxonomy): Eukaryota > Metazoa > Chordata > Actinopteri > Cypriniformes > Cyprinidae > Tor > Tor tambroides. The sequence goes on along the minus strand of JAFVLL020037582.1, from coordinate 15,007 downwards.
AAATATTAAGAAAAATGTGATTCCTTATAATATGACCACTTCAAATCTGATTAAGAGATGTGAAAGTGAGGTCAAAGGTCAGTAAATTTCTGCTCACCCCCTGAAACTGGTCCTGCAGGACACTGGGAATGTCAAAGCAGAAATAAGAGCCGAAAGTCAGCATACAGTTAAAAAACAAGACCACAAACCGGTAATAGGCTGTAAAAACACACATAAACACACATATATTCACACAGAGAGAGAAAGAGAGAAGAGTTAGTCTTCATATATCAGGTTACATCTAACCAAGAGAGAAACAATACTTATGAGATACTGTTTTTAATTAATGAAACTAATAAGTTTAACATTAAATCCATCCCATCTGCCTCTGTTTACAAACTGAGAGTTTATTTAAAATGGCACTGAATACACAAACACCCTCAAACCAGTGAAATGCTTAGTTTACCTTGTTCTGCTGCTTTGGCCATCTCGTCTCCTGATAAATTACTGCAGTCCTCACAAATAACGACAAAGCAGACTGAATTCTTTTTGTTTACGAGACCCACAAATGTGGAGGAGATCTTCAGAATGTGCCGCAGATATCTGATGATATGTAAATCATGATGAAATGGTTAAAAGCGTTGAACCGTAGGAACAGTCGATCCAGGTTTTCTACCAACTGACAGTTTTCCGCATTTCCCGTTACGTCACAGCCTGGGCATCATGTGACTGGCCGCGTGACGTTGTTTTTCGCAGCGCTGACACAGCACTTAGTGCTGATTGGGTAATCATGAAACAGTTGAGGTGACCCCAGATAAATAACAGATTAGATAATTTAATCATGTATGTTTGATCATGTTTTAAAGCAAATCAGCGCTCATTTAAATCTCATGATATGTAGGGAAAGAAAATGTATTTATATAGGACATTTCATAATCTGTGGTAAGTTAAAGCGCTTTAAACAGGTATAAAAGACACAAACTATTTCAAAATGGATTTAAATTTTGTATATGTATAGTGTGTATACAGGTTTATATATCCTGGTGGGGACTTAAATCTGAATAAACACAGACTCATGGGGACTTGTGTCACGGTGGGGACCTAAATTGAGGTCCCCATGGGTACAAAAGCTTATAAATCATACAGAATGTTTTTTTTTTTTTTTTTTTTTTTTTGAGAAAGTAAAAATGCACAAAGTTTCCTGTAAGGGGTAGGTTTAGGTGTAGGGTTGGTGTAGGGCGATAGAAAATAAGGTTTGTACAGTATAAAAACCATTACGCCTATGGAGAGTCCCTACAAGGATAGCTGACCAGACGTGTGTGTGTGTGTGTGTGTATATATATATATATATATATATATATATGTGACCCTGGACCACAAAACCAGTCTTCAGTTGCTGGGGTATATTTGTAGCAATAGCCAAAAATACATTGTATGGGTCAAAATTATTGATTTTTCTTTTATGCCAAAATTTCATTAGGACATTAAGTAAAGATCATGTTCCATGAATATATTTTGTAAATTTCCTACTGTAAATATATCAAAACTTAATTTTTGATTTGTAATATGCATTGCTAAGAACTTCATTTGGACAACTTTAAAGGTGATTTTCTCAATATTTAGATTTTTTTTGCAGGGGCAAATATTGTCCTAACAAACCATACATCAGTGGAAAGCTTATTTATTCAGCTTTCAGATGACGCATAAATCTCAATTTAAAATATATATATATATATATATATATATATATATATATATATATATATATATATATACACACACACACACACACGTGTGTACACTGAATAATTATATACAGGGCATACCATGAAATCAAAATTACACTGTGCAAAAAAAAAACATAAATGAATATATAATAACATAATTTCACAGAAAAATCTAATCTAAATTAAACAAAACTGACGTCTACAAACTTTTAATCATTTTCGAAACGCAATCCGTACTGCTCTTGTCCCTCTCACCGCCCCGTATTTATTTACATCCGCAGCCTGCTGGAAACTAACAATTTACTGACAGTGTAGGAAACAATAAAACGCATTAAACGATATCTGCTCAGGCTCAGTTTACATATAATGACTCGACTAACATACAGCATACAATATATTTAAAATATGTTATAGTTTATATATGTACAGTTATAATAAATGACCCGCAGGTGATTTAAAGGATGTCAGCCCTGCAGAGAGCAAACACGTGGGAGATATCAGACTCAGAGGAAGAGAGTGATGAAAATAAACCATCATCATCATCATCATCACGTGTAATACTCGCTCAGGACACATGCACCAGTGAATCAAACACTTCAGCCGCATCCAGGAGCTCTTCCGCGCCGCCAGAAGACAGCAGCATCAGGAGGAGGAGGAGGAGAACACGAGAGGAGGTGCAGGAGGAGCAGGAGATCCGAAGAGCTGCCAAAGAGAAACGGAGACAGGAGAAGAACAAGCTCAAAGAGGAGAAACTACAAGAGCAGCAGAGGAGGAAAGAGGCAGCGGTGAGAGTGAGCCTGTTAAAACCTGAAAACCTCATCAAGAGTCTCACGGTTCAGATTCACGCAGGTCAGCTTTTATTTGTGTATTTTCATTATCATTTTAGTGATTTTATGTGCTTTTGTCGTTTTATTAGTTTTTAAAAATATTTCTATTTAGCTTAAATTTTTTTTTTTTTTTACTTTTAGTAATTTTAGTACTTCAATTTCAATTTAAACTTATATTATTTCAGTAACATTTCTCATTTTTAAGTTTTTTTCCCATCTAATATTTATTTGATTTTATTTTAGTGCTGTCAAACAATTAATAGTGATTAAGTGCATCCAAAATAAAAGTTTTTGTTTACATAATGTGTAATGTGTATTATGTATAAATACACTTACATGCCTGTATACATTTAAGAAAAATGTTATGTTTATATATTTATATATAATATAAATTATACAAATATGAATATATATACACATGTAAATATTTTTAAAATATATGCTGTATGTGTTTGTATTTATATATGCATAATAAATATACACAGTACACGCACATATTTTATGTAAACGAAAACTTTTATTTTGGATGCAATTAATCATTTGACAGCACTATTTTATTTAAGCTTTATTAAATTTAACAATTGATTTTAATCGTTTTATTTAACAATAACCACACTCTCATGCATCTTTTTCAGCAACTGAACTACTTTCCATCAGAAACCAGCCACTGATCTGATCACCAGATTTACTAGTTGCCTGTACAATTCATAACACCTTTAATAAGTTCTTGAATTTGATTATATTTTTGATTAGATATTGATATTAGTGTGTTCTCTCTTCTGTCCCAGTTTTTTCTTAATTAAACTAAACGTGATCTCTCTTCTCTCCAGCGCTGTTGCGGGACGCAGGCTGTGATGTGTTACTCAGGACTCTAGATGGGTTGCAGTGGAGGAACCGTATAGAGAATCAAGGTCTTCCCAACAACAGCATCAGCTGGACACGACAAGCCCTTCAGGTCACTAGTAACTCACACTGTTGCTTCTAACGTTACCCGTCCACTAGCGGTTACAGCAGAGGAGAAAGGTCGTAGTAGTGGTAACATCAGCAGAAGTTTACGTGCTCATGAATATCTCAGAAAGTGTTTGTTCTTTGTGTGCAGACTGAAGATGAAGCTAAAGATGGAGTTATTGAAGAAGATCAGGTCCTGATGGTGATCTCCCATAATGAGTTTGAGGACATGGTGATGTCACATAAAACTGTGACCAATCAGTCGGTCAGTCATTCAACATATGCATTCGTAATAGTGTAATATTATTAATATTATATGATTAGCATTAATTATACATTATATTTTAATTATAAATAATATTAGACTAATATTAATATTATTGTAAAATTTTTGTTTAATTCTAATATATTATGATCATTAATTATAAATTATATTTTATGTTATAATGTATAATACACACATAAATCATGATAATTTAATATTTTATTACAATTAATATTAATTATAACATTTTGTATACATGTCAGTTACAATATTATTATTGTTAGATTTATAATAATATTAATATATACATATACTTGTATATTTTTATTATAATTTAATTTAAATAATTTATTATAATATAGTTTCTTTGTTATGCTAGGCTCCCATTGGTGATGTGTATGAGGGGGCGGAGTCTCTGTTGCAGCATCTCTATAAATACATGAACAAAACTTCGAGGAAATTTGTCACAATTCTAGTGATCAGTCATCAGCAACGGTACACACACCTTCTCTCAAATCAGCTTATTATTAATCACAAATATGAGGCTATTGAATGGACCGCTGTAAGTGCATATGTGTGTACAGATCAGGATCTTGGGATGAAGATGATTTTGACTTTCACCCCAATCAGCATCATCTGGACACAGAAGAGGTCAGATAAATCCATCCTCACGTTTGTAATTTTTCAGTAATGTAAGCTTCCAGTAATCATGTCTTGTTTCTGTGATGAGCAGCTGCTGGTTCACCTCCAGCTCTGCTGGAACGTGACGGTGAACTTCCTGTTCGGCTGGCAGGAAGTGGCTGATCATGTGGTTGCAGTTACTAAAGCTTTATCCAAGAGACCTTACAAGTGAGTTTTTTAATCATACAAAAAATAAATCATTCAAAATGCCTGGGTTTACTTTTTTTCCCTAGCATATTACCTCTTGTACAAATTCAGGGTACAATTTATTTATGCTTCTTATTAATTGTTATTAGAGAAATAGTTCACCCAAAAATGAAAACTTGCTGAAATGTGCTCACCCTCAGGATATCCAAGATGTAGATGAGTTTGTGTCTTCATCAGATTTTTGGAGAAATGTAGCATTGCATCACTTGCTCACCAATGGATGCTCTGCAGTGAATGGGTGCCGTCAGAATGAGAGTCCTAACAGCTGATAAAAACATCACAATCATCCACAAGTAATCCACACCACCCCAGTCCATCAATTAACATCTTGAGAAGACAAAAAGCTGCGTGTTTGTAAGAAACAAATCCATCAAGACGTTTTTAACTTCAAACTGCTTCTGGCTAAAATATGAGTCCATAATTCATTTACAATTTGTGAGCAAGCTACCCAGCTCTGTATATAGTCATTTTGTTTGGACTGTGTACTGTAGTTGCTCCCTTTCTGTTCAGTGTTGTCCAGTCTCATCAATGCTACGTGTGTTTCAAGCTTTCTCTCTGTGTGGATTTAGCTTCTGTGGATTTATTAAAGACTGTTTAACTTCATCATCATGTTTGTGTTTGTTTATAAACACAGACTCGTGACTATATACAGAGCTGGGTAGCTTGCTCACAAATTGTAATCTGTCACTGATTCCAAATTATATGACAAAAATTGTAGTTAGTAGCATAATCCATTACATTTCACATTTTAGGCAATATAATCAGACTACTTTTTGATTACTTTTAGATTACTTTTGACCTTGTACCATATTGATATTAAAATGCAAAGAAAAAGAAAATATATTACATTTGTTGTTTTTTTGAAAACATGAATGTCAGGGTTTCCCAAACTGGGATTCAGGTGAGGTATCCAAGTCGCAACATCTAGCTACTGGGGTGCCTCAGGGCTCAGTTCTTGGACCACTTCTCTTCTCTGTCTACATGGCATCACTAGGTTCTGTCATTCAGAAACATGGCTTTTCGTATCACTGCTATGCTGATGACACTCAACTCTACCTCTCATTCCATCCTGATGATCCGACGATAGCTGATCGCATCTCAGCAAGTCTAACAGATATTTCTTGCTGGATGAAGGATCACCACCTTCAACTCAAACTAGCTAAGACAGAACTGCTTGTAGTTCCATCAAACTCATCGTTTCATCACAATTTCACCTTCCAGTTAGACTCATCAACCATAACTCTTTCAAAAACAGCCAGAAACCTTGGAGTTATGATTGATGATCAGCTGAATTTCTCAGATCACACTGCTAAAACTGCCTGGTCCTGCAGATTTGCTTTATACAATATTAGGAAGTTCAGGCCCTTTCTTTCTGAACATGCAACACAACTCCTTGTTCAGGCTCAAGTGCAGACTGGACTATTGTAATGCTCTCTTGGCAGGTCTTCCAGCCAGTTCTATCAAACCATTACAATTACTCCAAAATGCCGCTGCAAGATTAATCTTTAATGAGCCGAAAAGAACGCATGTCACACCTCATCAATTTGCACTGGCTACCAATAGCTGCTCGCATAAAATTCAAGGCATTAATGTTTACCTACAAAACCACCTCTGGCTCTGCACCCCTTTACCTAAATTAATTACTTCAGACTTATATGCCCTCTAGAAGCTTGTGTTCTGCAAGTAAATGATGCATTATTGTGCATCGCAAAGAGGCACAAAATCACTTTCAAGGACTTTCACTTTAACTGTTCCCTCCTGGTGAAATGACCTGCCCAACTCAATCTGAGCAGCTGAATCCTTAGCCATCTTCAAGAAACGGCTAAAAACACATCTCTTCTGTTTTTATTTGACCCTCTAACTCTAGCACTCTCTATTCTAATCCTAGTTTATCTATCTGTCTTTTTAAAAAAAAAAAAAAAAAAAAACACACACACCCTTGACCTCTATCAACTACATATTTATTCTCTAACTGCCACTTTTTCTTTAAAAACTAACACTAGCATTCTTTTTCTATTCTATCTGCTTGTTTTCCTTGAGAAAAAAAAAAAAACCTTGCTATGTGTACTGCGTTAGGCTAACCGAGACTTGTCATATGCTTGCATGTTGTTGCTCTTTTGTTGATTTTGATTGCTTCTATTGTCCTCTTTTGTAAGTCGCTTTGGATAAAAGCGTCTGCTAAATAACTAAATGTAAATGTAATGTAAATGTAAATAATTCACAATAACGCCTTCTCCAGTGAAATAGTCCATCTGCTGTTGTCTCTCACATTAAAATACACCCACATATGTTTTAGAACTGTTTTAGCTTGTAAACGGTGCTTGATCTGTGCAGATTTCTCTCCTGATACAGACGAGACGAATTTTAGGGATATTATGTACTTGTATTTTAGCCCGAAGCAATGTATTAACATTGAAAAGTCTTAATAATGGATTTGTTTCTTACAAACGTGCAGCTTTTCACTTAACAAGATGGTAACTGATGGACTGGAGTGGTGTGGATTATTGTGATGTTTTATCAGTTGTTTGGACTCTCATTCTGACGGCACCCATTCACTGCAGAGGATCCATTGGTGAGCAAGAGATGCAATGCTACATTTCTCCAAATCTGTTCTGATGAAGAAACAAACTCATCTACATCTTGGCTTGCCTGAGGGTGAGTAAATTAGCAGAATTTTTAGGTGAACTATTCCTTTAAGAAGAAACACATTCGTGATCTAACCGCTGTATAGTGTTATTAACTGCATTTAGCATCTCATTATGCAGAAGACACTATTCTTTTTCAACAGTAGCTCTGGGTGTTTTGTTCTCAGGGCGTTGTGTGGTGACCCTGATCTGGGTTTCTGCATGGACGGCTCGTGGTCGGCGGGTGTGCGAGTGGACAGAGACGGCCGTGGTCTCGCTCAGGTGTGGACACGTCAGATCCAGCAGCTGAACCGCGTCAGTCCAGCTCTGGCCAAAGCTGTGACGGGCGCCTACCCCTCTCCTTCCCTCCTGCTGCAGGTGACTGAACTGAATTCAATGATGAACTGCCTTTAAAACTGAGTGTTTACTATTGTCCTTCTGCTTTATTGTAATACTGTAAAGCTGCTTTGACACAATCTGTATTGTTAAAAGCGCTATATAAATACAGAGACTGGAGTTGACTTGACTGAATGCCTCTCTTTATAAGCTCTCACTCTCATCTGCTCCAACAGGCCTATGAGAAGCTGCCGTCTGAGGAGGAGCGACGCAGACTATTGGCTGATCTCGCTGTGGTGGGCGGAGCCAAAGAGAGGCGTGTTGGTCCTGAGCTTGCTGGCCGTATACATTGCCTTCTCACTTCCCAGAATCCTCATCTCCTGCTGGATTAGGGCCAGATTTGTGGGAGTGAAAAGACTAATTTTGCACTTTATCACTAGTGTAGAAGACTAACCTTCTTCTATAAGTTTGTGCCTCAAATTATTGCATTCATTCTCAATTATGAACTTATTAACTGATCTGCCATCAATACTTGAGAATTAAACACTAATTAAACATTTTATAATGTTTGTATTGATTATTTAAAACTGATCTTAATTTAAGACTGAAAAAGTGAATTTATGATGTGAATTGAAAATATCAGTCTATTAATTGGTGTTGGTGAATATTCAGATTGGATTTTCATTATTTTAAATAGAAGATGAATTTCAATGATTGTCATTGATTCATTGATAAGATGATGCTTTTCAATGCAAACTTGCATTGCATTTTAGCAATATATATATATGTTTGTTGAAAATTGAACAGGGTTATCATTAATTAAAACTCATTTTATGATATGTATATATATATATATATATATATATATACAAGACTTTTATAAAATTTAAATAAAATATAAAGTTTAAAAAATTATTTTATATTATTGTAATTAAGTATTATTTCAGCTAGATGCCAAGGCAACAATTTCAAATTTTCATTAAAAGTACTAAAATATCTAAAAATTTACTAATTTATTTAAAACTAAAAACATAATAAAAACCATACAGATGTTTAAAAAAATATGATGATGAAAAAACAAAATTATTTAAATTTTGACTAAAATCTAAATGAAAACAAAATATAAAAAAAATCCTATTCAACAAATAGTTTGGTATGAGTTATGCTCAGAAGTTTAATATTGGTGAAATTAAAAAGAGCAAATTATATACTTCAAAAAAACACGCAATTATGATTTTGTTGTTGTTGTTTATTTTTTTTACCTCAAAACAATGTAATCAGTAAGAAAACATGCAAAAGAGTACAAAACCATTCATTCATATATAGAGAGTATATAATAAATCTCAATCAAATATTAATAAACAGAGAGAGGGGTTAAACTAATGAATAAAAGTTAAGGAAATAAACACACCGTCCTATCTGAAAATACACAATCTACAGTGTTTATTACATCAGATATGTATTTAGTTGTCATAGCAGAGCTGTAGCTCTCTGATACTGAATTATGATAATGTAACACTGTAATTAACAGTCTGACTGACAGGCTCAGATATTAATCTACTGCACTCAGCCTGTGCTGGTTTTTATAGATGCCAGGAGGTTTTTCATGAACTCATCTCTCGAAGTCTGAGTGAATGAACTCAAACATACTGACAAACTACTGATGCCTACAATATTTCAATAATACCGCTGCAAAAGATGTTTGGCATGTGTTGATCTACCTTAATATACAAGATAAACCCTCTGAAAAAGGGTCATCTGACTAGAAACATTGGCACTGGAAATGAGCAAGTTTATGAGAAATTTCAATCTCGAACCCCATCCTGAACCCTGAATAATGAATGAACTAATTGGAAAAAGAAGCAGATTACTAAAAATAAAGCCCCTGATTCACTGGATTCATGAAGGTTATAATTCACAACAAGTCCAGTGAATGCATTTTGATAGTTTGGCAAGGGATGAGGACGAGCGGTTTGAGTTGAACTGATGATTTAAGCAATAGTTCACTAAGAATGACAATTCTCTCATTTACTCTCCCATGTTTTTCCAAACCCACACGACTTAATTTCTTCTGTAGGACACAAAATGAGGTGTTGAGCATTTTTCAAGAAAAAAATTAAGCCTCATACCTAGGGCTGAACAATTTGGAGAAAAAAATGTGAAATTTGAAACATTTCTGATAAAAATTGTGACTGTGATTTAAAATGCTATTTAAAAAGACTGTTTGTAGGCCTTCACAATCTGGCCAAAAATTATGTGATTATATTTATGACTTGTATATGACTATAATAATAATAATAATTACTATTATTATTATTGTTGTTATTAATGATAAAATTATATTTTTAACAAAAAAGTTCAGTGTAAAATAAATATAATTATTTTAGAGTATAACTGCAAAATTGCAATACTAATATATATGGCTTAATTTCTTAATTTTCAAACATTATTTTGGCAGAAAAAAGCAAAGAGCCTTTGAAGCTTCTTTTTTGCAAACAACAGATTGTTTCTAAGTGCTTCTCTTTACCAATTCTCTTTTCTTGACATATATTTAATTAAATAGCAGTCTTTGCGATTGTATAATTCATATCACAATTTCGGTTAATCATGCAGTCTTACTTAAATGAGCTTGAAACAACATGAGTGCGAGTAAACCATGAACACTCTCATTAAATGTGACCTTTGACCTGTGATTTACATGTAAACATTGTGTGTCTCATGTCCAGCGGCAACGTTTCCTCTGGTACATCTCCAGCTCTGCAGAGAAGACATCCGAGTCACTCTCAGAGGCGGAGTCAGGCCAGAAGGAGGCGTGGCCTGGTGGAGTGAAGGAGGAGCATAGAATGCAAGAACCGGTGTGTTCTGGTTTACACACAGAACTGGCATCATTTCCTTTACAGCCGTCACTGGAAACAGATACCGGCGGGTCACAGCAAGAACAGGAAGCAGATCTGTGCTGAAATTTAGGGTCGGGAAGGGAATTGTGATTAGGGCTGGGGGCGGAGCCACAGTAGAGGTCAGAAGGTGAGGAGGGATCAAGGTAACAGGTAACATCCATTATGGAGACGCCATCTTGATAATGTGCATCATCTGGACAGGAAGTAGAATCAAGAGGCTCATCTTTACCATGGTAAGAACCAGGGTTATCAGAGAAGGAACTAGAAATAAAGACGCGTTCGGTGTCAGAGGGATTGTGGGAAGGAAAAGGGCTTGTGTATTCGTCATAGTCGCCATCTTCTGATTGTGTGGCTTTGTCTTCCCTGTTGTGTGCGCAGGCGTCTGCGCAGCCGAGGCTCAGCACCCATCCCAGCTGGTTGGACAGCAGCAGACGCAGACCCGGCGGCAGAGGCAGCACGCGCAGAGTGTCTGCGCAGTTGGGCAGCATTTTGCGCAGCTGTGTGCAGCACAGGTACTGTAATGTGGTGGGAGCAGAATGTGAGCGGATCAGCTTCATGCTGCTCTTGGCCGCAGTCGAACACACCATCGGATACAGACGCTTATTCTGCAAGTGAGTAGCTGCTATGCCTGACAGAACCGAAGATAGATAGATAGATTGTAGTGGGTGTTTCAGTAGGAAGTACACTGATACAGGACAGAAGAGAGTGTGTGTATGTCTTACCGATGCAGCGGCGGTTCTTATAGAAGCTCAGGGTACCGTGCCAGCTGTCCAGATGGACCCCGATTATGGACCCTTGACCGAATCGTGATGAAAAGTTCACCTTTGACCCCTTATGGTGTAGGTGACCTGAACCATGATAAATGTAGATGAAGAAAGGAAGTTAAAAACACATAAATACGTAAAAATTCAGTCAGAACACTGTGGGGTTGGTAGGGTTTTTTTTTAATGTTTTTGAAAGGAGTCTCTTCTGCTCACCAAGGCGGCATTTATTTGATTAAAAATATAGTAAAAACACTAAAATTGTGAAATATTATTACAATTTGCAATAATTATTTTCTATTTGAGTATATTGTAACATGTAATTTATTTCTGTGATCAAAGCTGAATTTTCAGCATCATTCCTCCAGTCTTCAGTGTCACATGATCTTCAGAAATCATTCTACTATGCTGATTTGCTGCTCAAGAAACATTTCTGATTATTATCAATTTTGAAAATAGTTGTGCTGCTTCATATGTTTGTTGAAACTGTGATACATTTTATTTTTTAGGATTCTTTGATGAACAGAAAGTTCAAAAGAACAGCATTTATTTGAAATAGGATCTTTTGTAACATTAGAAATGACTTTACTGCACTTTTGATCAATTTACTGCATCCTTGCTAAATAAAAGTATTAATTTCATTCAAAAAAAAAAAATCTTACTGAATCCAAACTTTTGAATGGTAGTGTAATCTAAAATTACATATCAATGCAAAAATTATTTAAGTCAAGTCAGTTTTATTTAAGTCAAAACAAGCTAGCTTGATTCAGTTTAGTCATTTTTAAAGATTAGATCTGGTAGAAATAGTCCCTTATGGGAATAAATGTGTTTCACTTGTGTTTTTTTTAATACACAGACATGTGCAGGTTTTTTTAATGTATTTAAATGAATAATACTGAATTAACTGTATAGAATGCAGGGGTCACGTGACCTCTGACCTCACCTGTGTAGGACAGACCCCAGCTGTCCTCATCTGTGCCCAGCAGGCTGCAGAAACTATGTCTGAACTGATCCAGGTTCACTTCGGATGTCCCGACACCAACCATCTGGACTCATAAACACACAAAATACATATTGTAAATGTATATCTTCTCTATCTATCTAGAGCTTATCTTGATATATTGTCAGTGTTGTAGTTTAGTGTCTTTGTTCATCCAGTATCTCACCATATCTGTGCCGTAGACAGGAGATGTCATCTTGATTTCCCAGAAGTGCTGTCCGTCGCTGAGAGGCTTCGCTCCTCTGATGGCGGCGGTTCCACAGCTGTACTCCGAGTGGAAGCTCACCTTCCGGTTAGAGCAGCTCAGAGACACGGAGGGTGACTTGCTTTCCTCGTCCCAAACCCAATCACACCCTTAACACAATGACAAACACAAGGAACCATGATCATTCACGTTTTATTATTAAAGGGCAGTATTATCCTCTGTACTGTAGCTGATTGTTTATAAGTAGGTGGATTTTTTTTTACATAGTAGGTGCATTTTCTTAGGGAATTTTTTTCTGATCGTGTTGTCTCTTATTTCAAAAATGTTTTGTTGTAGCCATTTAAGAAAATGTATTTTTATTTTATATTATTATGTTTAAATATTTATTTGTGTTTTGTTTGAGTTCAATCTGTTAATTAAGAAAGAAAATTCTATACCTCATAAGGGGCGTGGTAAAAATGGGACAGCAGTACGCCGGGAGAAATGGAGTTTGAAGTGGTCACAATTTTTGACCACTTCATATGTTTTGTTTGAAGAATCCTTTTTTTTTTGGAACAAATTTCGTTTTGTACAATTTGTATTTTAATTTTAATATAATCCTATGTTATATTAAATATATTTTTTGTTGGTCAATTATCAATCAAATAAACAAGACAAGAAGAAGAAATAAACGTTTTTGTGGAAAAACGTTTTGTTTTTTGCGTCGCAGCTGGATACCCACTTCCATGCTTCCGCGGCCTAAAGAAAAGGCCAAAACATGTTTAATTAATTATTTAACTGAAATAAATTCTCATTCTTAAAAATTATGACTTAATTAAAAATTATATTTTTGGTTCATTCTGACTTTGGATATAAATATAATGGATTATTCTATGCATGTTATAGTTTCATAAGTGCTTTGCGATATAAATGGATAGATATGGATATTTCTAGATATGGATTTTGACTGTGCTGGGTCAATCAGTGTTTTAGCTTTTTATTTTATTTACACTACCGTCCAACAGTTTGCAGGGTCGGTAAGATTTTTTAAATATATTTTTGAAAGAAGTGTCTTCTGCTTACCAAGGCTGTATTTATTTGATTAAAAAATACAGTAAAAACACTTATATTGTGAAATATTTTTACCATTTAAAATAACCGTTTTCTATTTGAATATATTGTAAAATGTAATTTATTTCTGTGATCAAATCTGAATTTTCAGCATCTTTACTCCAGTCTTCAGTGACACACGATCCTTCAGAAATCATTCTAATATGCTGATTTGCTGCTCAAGAAACATTTCTTTTAGGATCCTTTGAAGAAAAGAAACTTCGTAAGAACAGCATTTTTTTGAAATTGAAATCTTTTTGTAACACTGTAAATGTCTATACTGTCATTTCTGATCAGTTTAATGCATCCTTGCTGAATAAAATAAAATCTCACTGACCCCAAACTTTTCAAAGGTTGTGTATGACAAAGTGCAAATCACATTACTCAAGCCAGCTCAGTATGATTCTGTTCTCTTTAGTGTTTAAATGCATGATTAAATGTAATGAATCTGACCCTGTTCTTCCTCTCCGCAGGTGCAGCTGAGGGTGTATGGGCTGATCTGGGCATCTGAGCTGAGCTCTGTTTGAGCCGGACACTGGCAGAACGACTCGCCTGTCACGGGCACCACCGGCGGCAGCTCCGCTGGCACACACACCGTCACCGGCTCGTACCCTGTAGAGCTGCCCTCCGACTGACCGCACAGACAAAACCAGTCAGGACCTCTCAGACATGTCCAGGTCACATTTTAAAATCAAAGAAATATTTAATAAACTACATATTAATTAACTACATGCACTCACTTAGGATTAGGTTTAGGGTTACTTGCATGTAATTATGTATAATTTTTTGTTATTATAATAGTAAGTATACGTAACATTTGTAACAAGGACACCTTAAAATAAAGTGTTATCAAATTTTTCATAAAGAAAATAAAGCCTGTTTTATACCTATTAAGAAGTTTGATTATCTTCATGTGTGAGAAGCTGATTTAAAGCAGCGCAGCGTATGCTGTGTCACTGAAACCGTTCATTTGAGACTCTGGTTGGCCAGATGCCCAGGTAATGTAAAACTAGTGCTAGTTAGCTCAAAATAACCTGACAGAAATAAGCAGAGCTTGTGAGGACAGAGTAAGTCATGCTCACCTGTGATCCCACAGCCTGCTTCTCTTCTGGGCCGAGGGTCGTGAGGGGCGTGGCTTCAGTCTCCGGGACATTCTCACTAACAACATACTTATTCCAAGACATTCCTGGAACACAAGAACAGAATGAGGCTGTTATTTCTTCTATCCATCCATCCATCCATCCATCTATCTATCTGTCTGTCTGTCTCTCTGTCTGTCTATTTGTCGGTCTAACTATTTCTTCGTCTATCTGTCTGTCTATCTATCTATCTGTCTGTCTGTCTATCCGTCCGTCCGTCCGTATATTTATTTGTCTGCCTATCTGTCTGTCTGTCTGTCTGTCTGTCTATCTATCTGTCTGTCTCTCTGTCTGTCTGTATATTTATTTGTCTGCCTGTCTG
>JAFVLL020037581.1:0-79499 GCA_021397915.2 Tor tambroides | reverse complement strand
TATTTTGTCAAGATTATAAAAAGTTTTGATTCTAAAAGACCGTAATACGTTGTGTAATATGACACTTGACACCGCCCACTAAGGGGGAGGAGACCGCCAAAAGATTTTAAGGTCCAGTTTCCATGGTAACGCAATGTCCGATTTCAAAATGGTTTTCACAGGATGAATTTTGAGGTTTTAAGCTTTCAAATGATATATAATTTATGATGATTACTAAAATATTTGATAGGGAAAAAAGATAACGGAAAAAAGAGCGCCAAGCGTCCCACAGGTGGGACGACCATTCATCCAGACACACCCAACATGTCATCATGTTGTTTTAAACATGTATGATTTCTTTCTTCGATAGTACACGAAAATATATATTTAGCAGAATGTCCAAGCTGCATTTTTCCATTCGTATTTTAATTTTTGAGTGAACTGTCCTTTTAAATTGGTTTGTATTTTAAATGACCTCATTATTATAAGCCACAAAGCAACATCTGTAAGGTTAAGAACAGAGAGGACAATGTAAGAAATGCATTTAAGACCACGTTCTGTATTTAATCAGTTGATTTGTTGTAGTTCCTCACTCAGGCCCCACCTCCTCCTCTCGTTGCGTCTGATGCCTCTCCACCACAGAATCTAACCAGTGAAACTAAGATGACAAACTCTTCCCGTCCACCGACGGGACATGCAAAGGTAAAGTGAAAGCCATCAAACCTATCATGGGTTTCATTTTTCAGTTGAAATCAATAAAAATGTGATTTCATCACTCATTTTTCTTTTTATATTCCTTTGCTTTGCCTTCACCATAAGCAGCAGTCCAAGTCCAGCACAGATCGGACATCTCAACGATCCAAGAAACCCAAAGATAACAAGCCCAAAGTGAAGAAACTCAAATATCACCAGTATATCCCACCTGACCAGAAGAACGACCGGGAGCCTCCTCCTCAACTGGACTCCTCGTATGCTAAAATCCTTCACCAGCAGCAGCTTTTTCTTCAGCTTCAGATCATCAACCAGCAACAGCAGCACTACAACTACCACACTATCTTACCCGCACCTCCAAAGTGAGTACAACCACACAGGATATGGATGCACTTTACTCTGTTGTGTATAATTGTGTTATAACTGTGCATGTGCTTATTATGTCTGTGTCTGGGGTTGATAAGATTTTTTTTTTCTTAAGTATTTTTTGACAAAAAATTCATTAAAAACAGTAAGATTGCATACTTTTAAATAGCTCTTTTCTATTTTAATATATCTTAAAATGTAATTTATTCCAGTGATGCAAAGCTGAATTTTTAGCAGCAGTTACTCCAGTCTTCAGTGTCACGTGATCATTCAGAAAGCATGCTAATATGCTGATTTGGTTCAAGAAACATTTCTTAATCATCAGTAATGTTGAAAACAGTTGTGCTTGTATTATTTTTGTGTAAACCGTAAAACTTTATTCTTTGCTCAGTAGAAAGTTCAAAATAACAGGATTTATTTGAAATAGAAATCTTTTCAACATTGTAAATGTCATTTTTAGTCGGTTTAATGCATACTTGCTGAATAAAAGTATTAATTTCTTTACAAAATCTTACTGACCCCAAACCTTTGAATGCTAGAGCAGTGGTTCTCAACCGGTGTGGGTTGTGACCTAAAAATGGGTCACACATCCGTTTTGCGTGTGTCATAAAAGATTCCAATTTAATATTAAATAAATAATATTAATATTAATATTAAATAATAAAAATACACAGACTGTGCAAAATAAAAGAAAATATGCCCATATAAAATGCAGGATACATAAACTGGGTTCTGAAGCAAAATTTGTTGAGAGCCACCGTTCTAGAAGAGTGTAGACATACCTAACTCATTTAACTATAAATAAAAAATAAATCTCTTCAAATCCAGACTTCCTGCTGAAAAGCAGCAACCATCCACCAATCCAGGCCCCTCCCCTTCCCAGACTATTTCCACATGCTCTACAGTCTCCTCCAATCAGAATGGGCCCAATCGTCAGAGCCAGCCTACAGTGGGAGGAGCTAAGCCCAGCACCTTGCCTGCAAACCTGGATGAATTCAAAGTGGGTAACAGTTGTAATTTATGTACTTATACTAACTAAAGCAATGACTACTAATTTTGGCAATTTTGGTTCAAGTATTTTTCCCACTTTATGGAGATTTGTAAAAAAAAAAAAAAACTCAATATGGAGTTCTAAGCCATGGACCAAACCAACCAGCTCTGAAATGAATCACATTATTGCAAATTTTGGGAAAATGATGGGAATTGTTACTTCCAGATCCCAACTATTTCACTCTTGTGGCTCTCTCTTCCAGGTTGCTGAACTTAAACAAGAGCTCAAATTGAGGGGGCTGACCGTATCGGGCACCAAGAATGATCTCATCGAACGACTGAAGAACTACCAGGAGCAAAATAGTGGTTCATCAGTCGCAGGCGCTGCAACTACGAAAACAGTCTCTGCTCATTTACCACAGGTGTCAGTACAGTCATCTGGTGCCGCCCCACATCAAGCCCCGAAAGACACGGTTGCTCCAATGTCAGCTTTTCCCGTAGTGGCTACCACTAGGGTCCACAGTACAACTCCACCTCAAATCATGCGCTTCAGCAGCACTAGCTCCTCTCCTCCTGCATCTCCTACCCCTTCTGACCGCTCTCTGGCTGGATTGAGTCCCGATGAGACCAGCTGCAATGGGGATGTGTTTGGAGAAATGGTAGGTCTGTGGGTTCGAAGATGCACAGCAGAAATCGTGAAAAGAAAATTAGGAGTGCACAAAATATCGGCCCTGTTTACTTTCTATTAAGAACTTGTGTTTCTCCATTAACAGGTTACCTCACCTCTCACCCAGCTCAGCCTGCACCCCTCTCCAGACCACCCATCCCCAATTAAAGAGGAGTCTCATGGGCAGATGCAGGCCTCCTGCAGCCTTTCTCACCCGGGTCCGCTGTTAGCCGCACAGCCTCATGATCCAAGTCCTGTGGCAGCATCAGGATCTGCTGTGTCTCCTCTGGACAAAGACCAAATGCTTCAAGAGAAGGACAAGCAGATCGAGGAGTTGACGCGCATGCTTAGGCAGAAGCAGAGGCTGGTGGAGACCCTGCGCTCTCAGCTAGAGCAGGGTAAGCGTGGAGCAGCCGCAGAAGTTACAAACCACATGGGTAACGCTGAAATACCGTTGCTGTCTAACGGAGTGGAAGTGAAGGTAAAAGAAGAGATTAAGGATGAAATGGACACAACAGAGGACCTGCAGAAGCAAGTCCAGCCCCAGAAGTTGATCCAGATGCAGTGTTCGCAGCAGACTCTGCTCAAACTGCAGCAGATTCACAGGCTGCAGGTGCAGCAGCAGCAGCAAATGCTGGTGGACCTACCAAACGTACAGCAACAGAAGACACAGTTACTACAACAGCAGCAAATTGACCCACCGAAACTGCAACAAGAGCAAGGAAAAACACAGGTGTTGCTGTTGCAGCAGCAGAAGACGCAGCTACTGCAACAGCAGCAGAAAGCGCAATTACTGCAGCAGCAGAAGGCACAGTTACTGCAGCAGCAGAAGGTACAGTTACTACAACAGCAGCAACAGAAGACTCTGTTACAACAGCAGCAGAAAACTCAGTTGCAGCAGCAAAAGAAGACACAGTTACTGCAACAGCAGCAGCAGCAAAAGTTGCAGCAGCTCATCATTCAGCAGAGGCAGCAAAAGCAGCTACAAAGCAATCAGAAGAAGCAGCAGAAGCCTCAAAATCAGCCACAGCAGCAGTTACAGACACCACAGGTCAGCAACGTTTCCAACTCATCAAATAGCTTAGATATTTATTTATATGGCATTGTATGTTTTTTGTTTAATGCCGTTCTGGCCACTGTTTTACATTGTTTTTTTTGGGGTTTTTTACAGGTTTCACAGGTGTTTGTCAACCAGCAGTCAAGCACTCAAATTACTACGTCTTTCCCACTGGATCTCCTGAAAGCTCATCCCACACCCACGTTGGTCACTGACAGCAATGGCAACCGTTATCTGATTGCACTCACCAGTAATAGTGTTGATAGCCTGACTGGAAAGTCTCCTCAGAGCAAATCCAATGGACGGATCACTCTACAGGTGACTAAACAACAGTTTATCTATTCATATCTTAATTTCACTTATATATACTCTACCGTTTAAGTTTGGGGTCTGTACATTTTTTTTTTATGGTTTGTGAAATACTGTTTTAATTTAAAATCTTATCTTATCTTGTATCCATTTTAATATGTTTTGAATGGCAAAGCTGATTTTTCAGCAGCCAGTATGCAGTCTTCAGTGCTACATGATCGTTTAGAAATCGTTCTGATATGCTGATTTGGTGCTTAGGAAAATTTTTTGTCTTATCAATGCTGACATTTTCTTTTTTACATATTTAATATGAGTCATAATTGTTGGTTTGTTGTGTTTCAGAGATTGCAGTCAACCCCTACCAAGCTCCCTAGCCAGTCATCTACTGATATGGCTAGTTCTGCCAACCAATCACAGACTGTCAGAGAGCCCACCACCAAAGTATGTGCATATAACATGTGGATTTGCTTTTTCTTTAAACTTAAAAGTTTCAGTTATGAAAAATAGCATGAAATTGAGAGCTCTCTGTTGATTTGAACTCTGAAGCCTGTACAGCAGATATGAATGAATAGTGTATGATGAAAGACAACAAGCATGTTATTTTCAACCTATGAGCCAAAATTTGTTCATTTAAGGATTTTTTGGACTATTCTAAGTTTGAAATCAACATAGAGTGAACATCACATGGATTTGAATTAGATGTGCTTGATTCACACCAGATTTCAACACACTCAGTCTTATTCATAAGACAGGGTTTTTTTTCAGCTATTCAAAAGCAATGTCATGGTCCAGTGTGCACACTTAATTACAGTTGTGCATTAAATTATTGAGATAAAAAGATATACAAATACATGTGTGGATTTGTGGATTGTATTGAGAGCTAACAAAACCGTGTATATGTATTGTAGTTATAGTAATTCCTGGAATATAAGGGGCTGGGCTGCAGATAGT
Source organism: Tor tambroides (assembly GCA_021397915.2). Lineage (NCBI taxonomy): Eukaryota > Metazoa > Chordata > Actinopteri > Cypriniformes > Cyprinidae > Tor > Tor tambroides. The sequence goes on along the minus strand of JAFVLL020037581.1, from coordinate 74,469 downwards.
TGTTCTTTCTCTCCTCTCCGCAGCTGACCCATGTTAAAATCTCCCATTTCCAGGTTCAGAAAGTAGGCCTCCACTTGGAAACCACCAGTGTTAAAGAGTCTACCCAGCCAGTGTCCGCACCACCCAGCTTTGAACCCTTCTTCTGTGAGGAATCCAACCCACTGAGTAAACCCTCCTCACCCTCTTCATTTAAGGTATTGCACATGCATTAAAAATTTTATTTCCCCTTTTCCTTTTGTCTTTTTCTCCTTCTTGCTAAAGCTAGTATTTCTTTTTCCATCTTCCTCTACCTATCATCTCCATCAATTTTAGGAGGACATTTGCCCAACTTTTGATCGTCACACTTTATTCACTCCTTCCTCCCCAAAGCCGAACCCTCACCCTCCTCAGCGTTTCAAAGTATGGCTTTTGCTCATTCTTTCTTTCTCCTTTTTTCTTTCTCTTTCTCTTCTTTTCCTGTTTAACAGGTTTTTTTTCTTATTGTAACATTGTTGATATTGTCTGTTCACAGGATAATGTCTCAAACAACCAGCAAATAGATGATCTGTTTGAAATCCTGATCAAGAGTGGAGGTAAGAGTCTTTTTACTTTAGAAATTGATCGTTTTATTCAGCAAGGATGCTTTAAATTGATCAAAAATGACAGTAAAGGTATTTATAATATTTAAAAGTATTGTATTTCAGGTCAATTCTGTTCTTTTGAACTTTCTATGTATCGAAGCATCCTTGGAAAAAAAGGGATCTACAAAAAAAGCACAACTATTTTCAACATTGATAATAAGAAATGTTTCTTGGGGACCAAATAAGCATATTAGAATGATTTCTGAAGGATCACATGACTCCTGAAAATTAAGCGTTGCAATTTTAGGAATAAATTACATTTTAAAATATATTAAAATAGAAAATAGCTATTTTAAAGAGTAACGGTATTTAACAAAATGACAGTTTTTACTGTATTTTGATCAAATAAATGCAAACTTGGTAAGCATAAGAGACCATAAAAAAAATCTTACCCACCTCAAACTTTTGAGTGGTAGTGTGTGAATATATTAAATAATAAATTTCTCTTCTTTCTCAGAAATTTCATCTGGATTTAAAGCCAGTCGAGACCCCTCCCTGTCAGACCTCCACTCAAGCCCACCCACTCCATCTCCACCTCCTTCTTCGCTCCACCTCTCGCCACCCACACATCACCCCAACCCCATCTCCACCCCTTCCCAGCAGCTCCCGGACACCCAGGACAGGCCTTGCTCTGGAACCGGTCGCCTGGAGGACTTCCTGGAGAGCACCACCGGTACTCCTCTTCTCGGTGTGGAGCCGGACGGCCCGTTGACGTTAATCGATGACCTCCACAATCAAATGCTGAGCACTTCCAGTATTCTAGACCATCCCCCAACACCAATGGACACCAGTGACCTGAGCTTCTCGCCCCACCCCGCCAGCCTGGACTTTGAAGACCCCACCTTGGATGGCATGGATTGGCTGGACATACCAATAGTAGGAGGGGGCAGTAATTCTAACAGTGGGGGTATGGTTCTTGCCCCTCTGAACTCGCACACCCCACCCAGTGTATTTTCCGCAGACTTTTTGGACAGTTCGGATCTGCAGCTCCACTGGGACTCATGTTTGTAGTTTTTGGTCTTAATTGCTCGACGACACACAATTTAGCACCTTCAACCTTATTGTGTATAGGCTGTACACAAAACACTCCAGACGCACATGCTGTTTCTTATGCTGAAAAGCTTCAACTTTTCTTCATATTCCAATGCCGAATGGTATTTAAACAGTTCCTGCGTCTGATAGGTTCTCTTAAGCACTGAATTTGAAGCTGTCATTTACTTCATCATACCCAAATGTTTTACATCACATGGTGTTGTTGCCTTTGCCAACAGAGAGACCAATCTGGACCCCACCACCAACGTCTCACACCATCGACAGCTCAACTAAAGAATCCATAGTTTGCTATAGCTTTTAGTCAAGTTGTCTATGCTGGTGGTTAGAATCATTTTTCACTTTAAGCACACCAGTTACTCTACTCCACTACCTATCTTTGGCACCATATAGTGTTATTTCTACCCATTTTAATAAAGCTATGACCTCATAACCATGATATGAGGCTATTTCTGCTCCACAGGTTTCACACTTTTCCTTCCATCAACAAACTAAATGGAGGGAAAATATGAGAGATAATAGTCATCCTTGCTTTTGGCTAGTTCTTCCAACATTGCACTTAAGCTGACCCGACTGGTGCTCTGGTCTACACGACCCAATGTAATGGGCTCTGCAGGGAACCAGGTTTGGTGACGTTCACCAGATCTCTATGCATTGCTGTACTTTAGGATCATGTTGATGAAACCTTTGTTCCTTTCCCTCTGATAGTAGCGATTCGCTGGTGGAGGTCAGTGCTGTGGTTCAGGTTTCAGAATAATTGGAACTTCTTGTTTTGTAAAAAAGAAAAAAAAAAAGAAAAGAAAAAAATGCAGTGTGGAGTGTGTTTTGTTGTGTCTGCGCTCACATATACACAGTGCATTCACACACAATGGTCATTTCTTATTCTGCTATTGAAGCAAATAGGATTTTATTACCCTACTCGTGCCTGTGGAGGCTAGTCTGTGTACTATTAAAATAAAGTATTTAGATGTCTTCAGAATTGTACTAAAAAATAAAAAACAGAAAATTCATTAGTGTTTGCCCCTAGTGTATTTTTAATGGGTAGCAAATAAGCAAAAAATGTTTTTGAATATATAGTGAAATTTGAAAAAGTATATATAAATTTTAAAAAGCAATTTTACATGCATGTCATAAAAGATTTTACATCAGTAATTCTGCATTTGATAGTTGCTTTTATCTGAAGTGACATTGTTTTCAAAATATATTATTTTCTATCATGTAGGTTTTATGAGATAAGCCTTAATCATTTTAAATATCAGTTCAGTTTCTTAATTGAACAATTAAAAATCACTAATAAATAAAAAATAAAAAAAACCCTGTGTGCTGTGTGAAGGATTGAGATGTCTCTTAGGAGAGAAAAGGCTGGAGATTGATATATGATTCTCTAAAGGAAATCTGAAAATGTGCGCCATAAAATAAAGAGATTTACATTAACATGAAGGTGATGAAATGATGACGGAGCTAGCCATTCAAGAAAAATTGAGCCACTAAAATATATTTTTAATATTTATTTATTTAATATTTTTTCTACTACACACTGCGGTATCATCGGTAACCAAAAGAGAGCGCAAGAGATCTACGGCCCAGATTATCATAATGACAACCAGAGGCTCGGTGGTGCTGAGTGAGGCCAACGAGTTTAAAATATTTCAAATATGCTGCTGTTTTCTGTCTCGATAACCATGAGCGAATTTTACCTGCCTGTTGTGCCTGGTGAGTGGTGATTTTTAAGGGAGTTCGGGAAAGAACGTGTGGAAGTATAAATGCAACAGTAACAAAACACACAGTCTGCTAAAAGCATTACGACGTTTGAAAAGTTTTATTTTGTAAAGAGACATTGTTTGAGGTACAAATCCACATTTGAAAACTGATTCATAATTTCAAGCATTACGTGTTTTGGGTTTATTGGTGCTTACTCGTATTTACTCAAAATGTGAATATAAAACCGTAAATTTCCTTTCAAAATAGCCTTTCTTGTCTCGTTGTTAAAAGCCCTTATATGACTAGTTAATTAATCTAACACAGTTTTTACACAATACTGCAGGCATTACCAACGTAACAAATAGTATTTATACTAACGCTCGAATTTCAGATATCTTTAAACGTTACAAAGCGTCTGTGTAGTCCTAAATATTCTCTTATTAAATAATACAATTCTTGTACAGAAATATATATTTACAGAAATATATTTAAATATGCTTAATATAAATTTCAAAACAGTAAAAGCAGAAGTGCCCAGTTCACAGGAGGGTTGAATAAAAGCAAAACACACGCAGTACAGTATAGGAAGCACTTAGAAGTACACACTACAACCTTTTAAGGAATATCACACTAGCAAGAGTTCTGTTGATCTGAATGATAAGCTGTGCTAATATTCAGACAGTGAGTGTGAAATATTACTTTTATACAACAGTTTAATAAGTAACAGTGTGGAATAACACTGATTTCCCCTCCTTGTTCAAAGAGTTCTGTAACCACTGTGGGTTATTTCCCAATCCCACTAGCTGGGGATTTTAGTCATACCAGAATCTGAATTTGAATCTCCAGGTTCTACTGCAGATTATTAGCTGACACAATTAGCTTGGATTAGTCTGAAGTGTCAGACTTTTCCCCGTCAGACTTGCTATATGGTATTGAAGTAGATCTTGTTTTTGTATTTGGATACATTGTTTCTGAGGTAAAAGTTATGGTAACTTTCTCCAGTGATCCAAGTGAAAGAAAGGACACACAAGTATAAGGTAAACAGTGCAAGGCTTGCCTACAAGAGAGCTAGTGCTTGTGAGATCTTGATTTCAAGGATGGTTAATTCACTAGAGTTGATATTTTTTGCCATTGCATAGCTTGTTTTACAAGAATGATGTGCTTCATTCCCAGTTCCAAGGTCCAGATTATTGCTTGGAGCTGCTGGCATCATTTCTTCAGCCTCACACCATGAGGCAATCCGCCTTGGTCAACAATCTGTAAAGTGAGCTACTCAGCATGACAGTGAGGACTGGACTCTTTTAGTCAGACGGTCTTGTGTAACGGAGCAGATAGTGAAGAACAGACTCTTTTTAAGCAAACAAGAGACAAAAAAACAGTTGAAGTTAGATGTTTGATAATGTCTTCAGTCCATGACTGGAGTGATTTGAATGTAAAACTATAATGAAGACTCATGAAACAAGATTTTCTGTTTCCACAGAAAATTCATCCAGGACAGAGCTGATAGCCTTGTAGTTCATAATCTGACCAGTTTGAGTCCTGTCTTGGGGTCCTTTCTCAATCCCAACCTTCTTCTGCTTCTACTTTGCTTCCTGTTAATGTGATAGTTCATGCAAAAATGAAAGTTCTGTCATTAATTTCTCGCCCTCATGTTGTTCCAAACCTGTAAACCCTTCATTCAGATTCGGAATACAAATTAAGATATTTTGGATGAAATCCGAGAGCCTTCTGACCCTGCATAGAAAGCAATGGAACTACCACATCCAAGGCCCAGAAAAGTAGTAAGGACATCGTTAAAATAGTCCATGTGTCATCAGTGGTAATTTTATGACGCTACGAGAATACTTTTTGCATGCAACCCTAGTAAAAAGTAATAGGCTATATTTAAAATACATTTATTTCATACTAAGTATAATTCAAATCTATTAACGTATTTACTGACAGTTAACTTGAGACTTACGGATATAAAAATTATAATTAAACTTTACTTGGCATATTACTTGTGCACAATGCACTTTTCTTAATATTAAGCCTAAAATGTGTTTTAATGTCACTTGATGAGGATTGTATGATCTTTGAAAAATTTCAGACTTTAAATGCAAAATATTTAAAGTGTACCTGAAGTATACTTGCAATAGTTCCACTTTAGTTTCACAAAAGTACCACGACCCATGCATGTGCATTCCTCTGCTTGCAAACAAGCTGCAGCACATCCAGGAAGAAGAGAAGAAATTGTTGAATAAAGTTGTTTTTGTTTTCTTCACCCACAAAAAGTCCTCTCTTAATAGTACTCTATTAATAAAATTACGGTTGAACCACTGATGTCACATGGACTATTTTAACGATGTCCTTACTACCTTTCTGGGCCTTGAATGTGTCAGTTGTGTTGATGTCTATGCAGGGTCAGAAAGCTCTCGGATTTCATCAAAAATATACTAATTTCATAATTTGTGTTCCTATGATGAACAAAGGTCTTACAGAATTTTCATTTTTGGTGAACTATCCCTTTAAGTCCTGTCCCAAAAAAAGCCAAACATGCCAAAAATAAAACTAAGAAAATCTATATTCAGAAAAAAAAGAAGAAAAATGTATCTAGACAGTTTTTATCTTTGAGAAATGTCTCTCTCAGTATAAATATTTCATTGTTCTTCATCAGACTTCTTGTCAAGTTTGTGTTATATTCACTGACAGCTCAACTTGATTCTTTTGTACAAAGGTGATTGTAACCCACAGCAACCGATCTGGTGTGCCTTATGTTTTTTTTCTCAACCTCAGTCCCCTAAAACAAATGAGTGATTTAATGAGTGACTTTCTCACAGCAAGACTGCCCAAGCCGGAGAGGAAGACCGTGAAATTTGCTCAAGCTCAAAAAACCTTTCTTCATGAGCACAAAATCCTCAACTCACTCAGCAAAGCTTATACTTAAATCCTAGTGTGAGTCTTCTTGGGCAGGGGAATGAGTTTGCTTTGTGTCTTTTTTTCACATAAGGAATCCTGAGGTTGTGTTTACATAAAGATGGGCAGGATAATGTCCCTTAATGATTTAGATTTAGGCTGACGTGATGATGGCATTGTCCCCGTTGAGCTAATATGGCTTCGGGCGCCATTCCTGTGTTCTGATGTGAACACTCATGTCGTTGTCAGTGACACAGAGGCCAGAGATGAACTCAGAAAAGTGGGACGCATAAGAAACTATATAAAGAGGGATTTAGCACTGAAAGTAGAAATGACTACATAGTCCTAACACTATAGTATTTGTGCATTCAGTCTGTTAAGTCAGCAGTGTTGTTTCTTTCTTTCCCATTTTCTCAGACAGTGACCTCTGTCTTGCTGTTGGTCTGGTAGGCCTTAAGTTTAGGATGTGGCTGATACAGTGGTTGTCCCGCATAGCCTTTGGGCTGGGAGAGGAACTCGGGTAGTGTTTCTATGCTGTAATGTCTCCTGCTGCTGTAGGTCTGATGGTGAGCGGAATGCCCTGGATGTGAAGTCTGCCGGTGGACATGTCTTTGTCCAGAATCCCAAGCTTTGAAGGCTGAGCTGGAAAGCTGGGGGTGGGTGATGGTTTTTGGGATGCGGGTCCTCTCCAGCTGGTTGGCTGGGATTGAGATCGAAAGGGGGGAATGGATGTCATGGGAAGGGAGGACCTGGTGGAGGTAGGACTTGTCTTTCTGGTGCATCGGCATTGGTTGGAAAGTTGCAGGAGGGGAATGATGCTGAGAGAAATCCATTAGTGGATAACTTTTGTAGTAGCCCCTGCTCGCAGTATCGGCTGTAAGGGAGAAGAAGAAATGGAAAAAGTTAGAGAAAGACAAACATTTAGGCCCTACACATTGCACAATTATAACTGAGCTGCACCAGGCACATTTATAGTCAAGTTTTCATGTGGCTACTTCGCATGTAAATAAACATGAGATTGGAGGAAAAATTATATTTGAATACTTTTGTGTTCTCTCACAAAGGTTTTGCATTTCCCTAAGAATCTTTGCGTTCACTTGGAAAGGCTATATTTAAAACTTATGGCATTCTTTGTGAGCAAATACAAAGTTTCTTGAGAGAACACAGATGTTTTGTGAGGAAACAAAGTTTATTGGGTAATGCGAAAGTTTTGCAAACAAATTTAACGTTTTTTAGGGGAACGCAAAAGATTTGCATGTGATGCAAAATTTCTCGGGGGAGCGCAAACATTTTCCAAATAAACTCAAAGTTTCTCTGAGGAATTCTAAAGTTTTGAAAGTGTATGCAGAGTTTCTCAGGAATTTTACAAGCAAACACAGTTTCAAGGAGAATGTGAAAATTTTGCAAGAAAATGCAAAGATTCTTGGGGCAGTGCAACAGTTTTGCGAGTGAATCCAAAAGTTCTGTAAGCAAACACAGTTTCTCAGGGAAACACAAACTTTTTGCGGACGAATGTAAAAGTATTCAAATATAATTTTTCCATCACCATGTATCCTTATGGGACATGTGACATATTTAATAAATTAAATGCATTGATGAAAATTGATGCAAAACTACTTGGCATAAGCTGATTGGTTTATGTTCCACCCAATGAGCTTACTGCTTTACATTTAAATGGCTGGTTAGCATTCACTAGAGCAGTTCATAGTGTACTTTTTAGATTTCCTCTGAAACCCCCCACCTTCCCCAGCTCCACCTGTATAGATCTGCTATGGGGTATTAAATATGCTATTTGTGCAGCAGCAGTTTGTCTTAAATACTCACAGCACCATATCAGCGTATTGACAGTAACAAGTGCCTGTACTTGCTTTGCAGCAGCAGCAGCAGCAGCAGCAATAATCTACAACTACAGCAATAACCAAGAGCAGCAGCATAGCAGATCTATTCCACCAGTACCAAATACATTAACATTGTCATATCCATTACCATGCAAAAATCTTCAGAGAGTTGTCATGATATTAATAATATAATGAGCATCATTGGAAATCCGTCTAATGAAACCATGAGTTTGATGTATCACCATTCTGTCTAGTTTTGATGAAGTATATGAAACAGCAGTGTCTTTATTCTTGTTGAGATGTCCACTGAGAGCTTGTCCATTTTTATTAAACACTGACTTTATTCTGCCTGAAATGTTTAAAGGTCATGCCTTGGACATGAGTTATCTTTCTTCTCATGGTATTTACCTGCGAGCTGCTCACTCTGTCTCGTCTCATTAATGTCTGCTAGCTGTTCTTGTTCTTGCGTTGCATTAAATCATGAGGACTTAGAAGGTGTGTACATGTGCATATATCAGGGGGACATATTGGATATGGTCCTACATACCTGAATTAAAAAAAAAAAAAAAAGTACACTTCCTGTGGATGTTCTTTTGGTCTTAGCCTCATCAAATCCAATATCAAATTTATAAACTGATGTCAGATGGCATTCTTTCAAGTAACATAGTCATCAAGTTATTTTTTTCTCTTTTCTCATTCATTACTTTCTTTTTGCTACAAGGTGATTCAAACAGATGACATCTGAACAGCCTCCAGATTACTTCAAAGGCTGTATTGTCAGTGTGCATAATCATCATCATCATCATCACGGTGCGCTGATTGCAGACCATCCTGGCACTGGATCTTTGTTTGGTAACAGTCAGATACAGACGTGTTCACATGTGTAAGTAGCTAATAATGTGACAGAATCATTGTGATCCAGACACTATTGGCTTAACATGTTCCCAGAATGTAGGGCAGGCTAATGCTCCTGCCTGAAAGTAAATGGACTACAAGAAGCACCTCTCAAGTCCACAGCTCTCTTTTTAAAATGAGTGATTCTTTGGCAAAATGCAATGAGATCTGTTTATCATTTGTTTATTAAACTTGAGAAAACTAGAACAGTAACTAGGGGCTTTCAGACAAACAGCCTATTATTTGTGAATTTAACAACATTTCACATTTAGAGGTCAAGTGTGAACAACACTCATTGTTGAAATGCAGCAAATAAGTACTCCACTCATTTGCTGGCTAAAGCATTATAACTCTGCTCCAAAAAATATGTATTCATATGTGTGAATAAGTGCCATAAGATAAATAAGATTTAAACAAATGGTAAATACTATGCATCTTGAATAATAAAAGCATCAGTTTGAATGGAGATATAAAAATGTAGCTTGGACTAAAAATAAAACTGAATTCCACTCTTTAGATTTCTTTTGCCATTTTAAAGGTCTGATGAGAAAATAATATGCAACATCTTTTGTGTAGTGAGGATTATGTGTGTAAATCTGACAAAACACTTGAATATGCAACTCTGTCTAGATGTGTAGTCACAGCACTGGGATGTTAAATTGAGTACCGGAGGTGAAACAGAGTAACCTTGTAGTGCCCCAACTGTGGTCCTCACCACACCAGAGGCCTTCGCTGATTCTGTCAGTCAAACTTAGGGAATGTTGTTTCTTTATGGCATTCAGCAGAGCATGAAATAATTCAACATCTGTGAATGAAGTGTGCTTGAGCGCATAGTAACATTACCAACTGCTTTCAGTGAGTTGTACTTATTCAGCGCCAGGCCTGGTATACTGAGGTTGCTTTGAGGATGAGAGAGTCCGGCCGATGTACCAAAAGAGAAGCCAGCGTTGTTTAGATGGTACTGCTCTGGAATACAGAAGAACCATAGAAGAACATAAGAAAAGACTCTGTATCAGTATTTCATGTATAAATATATGAGTATTTCATAAATACCCTAGTAAACACATTTGGGCTTCTATTTCAAATAAATGCTGTTTAAAAATGTATCACAGTTTCCACCAAATCAGCATATCGAATGATTTCTGACAGACCATGTGACACTGAAGAATGGAGTAATGACTGGTGAAAATTCAGCATTGCATCACAGGAATAAAAATAAAATAAAAATATAACAGTTATTTCTGAATTGTAATAGTTGACAATATTACATTTTTTCTGTATTTTTGATCAGATAAATGCATTCTTGGTGAGCATAAGTAACATTACAAATCTTAATCAAAATTATATAAGAATGCCATTTTACTTTCAGGTGAGAACACTAGCACAAACTACACTGTTACAATATTTGCAGAAAAACATGCTGTGTCTGTGTTTAAGTCACTTTGTAGAAATGCAGTAGAGACCTATTTAAATCCGCTCTATATGCTGCGACCCTATATTGACCACTGAGATGTGGTTCAGCCTGAATGACCTATTTTTCCTTGTAAGCTGTGGGTGACAGCACAGGAAGGACATTGATGCAATTAATGTACGTTAGATGTTGCTTTCTTTCTTTCCTGTTTGTTCCATTACTCATTAGTCACATTTAATTTAACATGAGCGGTGTGTTGAGAGATGTGGACAGCTGTTCTTTTAGGGTGAACGTGTTACACATTCTGAAAATCACCCTGGCATTTCCTTGTAGCGGTAAACAGTGTTTTTAATGCTTTAAATGAATGTTGCATGAAAGCCAAGAGCATACCCTTCAGTGTGTTAATTTGGACAAGTACGCTTAGACCCAGAGTACCCAAAAACCCTGTCTGGGACTGTTCTGTTGTCATTATGAGGCATCAAAGGCATGTCTGGGTAATTCTGATGTTTATTTGCATGCAGTTTACAGTACATTGGTTGAACCAAGCTTGCTCAAGATCATTTGCGGCATTTCAGTGTTTTTAGTCTCTGCAGGTGTAGATTAGTCTTTTATATTGTTAAGGGAAGTATCCTTTTTACCAGCTCTCTTGATCAACTGAGGATGTGGCGCTCTGAGGACTTTAGCTTTAATACAACATCAGCAGTGCCGTTAACCACCATTTAGTATCTGTGTGCCCTCTTGACACTCTCTGCTCTGTTTGATAATGATGAAGAGTAAAGGAAGAAACTAATGAAAGGAGTTTGTCAGGGTAAAGCATCTCTCAGGGTACAAGACTTAGCATCACAAAGAGAAATCAAACCAGATTGTTCATAAGATTAAGTGTATGTGATGTAATTGTATGAGAAGGGTAGAAAAGAGAGGGTGATGTCCTCTGTGCACGTTAATGTCTTCATTAGGTATTTCTGACTAGACCTTTGAAGTCAAAATCATAGTCAGGAATTCCAGAGGGGTAATAGCTTTTGATGCATTATGTAATTTTTATTTAGGGCTGTGTGTATTGCGTACTGAGAATTTTAGCTGGATATTAATAAAGTCATGCATATTTCCAAAGCTGTCGCCAAACAGTTTTCAGATTCCTGAAGGTTCTAAAGCACAGCATTATTGCTGTCCATGTGATCATGAAAGTACATTTTGAAATCTAATGTATGATAAAATGTTATCAAAAATAACAATAGTTTTCATTAGTTGAAATGAAGCGGAAATAAAATAAAATATGAAAAACTTAAATGAAAATTAGAAATGCTAAAGTAAAACTGAAAAGTTTAAATTGAAGTTGTAGAATTAAAACTAAAATAAAGTAAACCTTAATAGAAATTGAATAAAAAAATTCTAAACAATTAAAATGACAAGCATTTAACAAAATTAAAAACAAAATTATTTATATGAATACTTAAAAATAAATATATTTACTGCTAGTCAAAAGTTTTTGAACAGTAATTTTTTAAATGTTTTTTTAAAGAATTCTCTTCTGCTCACCCAGCCTGCATTTATTTGATCCAAAATACAGCAAAAGAAGTAATACTGTGAAATATTTTTTTACTATTTAAAATATCTGCTTTCTACTTGAATATAGTTTAAAATGTAATTTATTCCTGTGATCAAAGCTAAATTTTCAGCATCAGTACTCCAGTCTTCATGATCCTTCAGAAATCATTCTAATATGCTGATTTGCTGTTCAAGAAACATTTTTTATTATTATTATTATCGATATTTAAAACAGTTGAGTACATTTTTTCTGGATTTTTTGATGAATAGAAAGATCTAAACATCAGCGTTTATCTGAAATAAAAAGCTTTTGTAACATTATACACTATACCATTCAAAAGCTTGGAGTCAGTATAATTTTTTTATTATAGAAGAAATTATAGGAATGATACTTTTATTTAGCAAGGATGCTTTAAATTGATCAAAAGTGATGATGAAGACATTTATAATGTTACAAAAGATTTCCATTTCAGATAAATGCTTCTGAATTTTCTATTCATCAAAGAAACCTGAAAAATCTACTCAGCTGTTTTCAACACAATAATAATAATATTAATAATAATAATAATAGATGTTTTTTGAGCAGCAAATCAGAATATTAAAATTATTTCTGAAGGATCATGTGACTGGCTAAAAATTTAGCTTTGAAATCACAGGAATAAATTAAATGGTAAAAATATTTCAAAATTTTCCTGTTTTTGCTGTACTTTGAATCTAATAAATGCAGGCTTGGTGAGAAGAAGAGACTTCTTTTAAAAACATTAAAAATCTTAATGTTCAAAAACTTTTGACTGGTAGTTTATATGGGGAAGTGAAAAGAAGGCTCTCTCACCACTCATTCCTAACGTTCACCCTCACCAGAGTACTAATCACCCACACATGTAGCAGACTGATCTGCCATCACGTACCATACATAAGCGCACGCCTTGATCCTTTCCAGGAACTTGTGGATGTGCTCAAACAGTTCCTCCACTTCCAAACACTTCCAAACGTGGCCAAACTTCGCCAGCATGTAGCGGAGGTCCTGCAATGCCTGACAGAGTACAATCTATTCCTAAAAGCCGAGAAATATTCTTTCCATCAGTCCTTATTGCAGTTCCTTGGTTATCACATCAGTACGAGCGGTATCCAGATGGATGAGGGGAAGGTTGATGCGATTCATTACTGGCCAACTCCTACCACGATCAAAGAGCTCCAACGATCCTTTGGATTTATAATCTTCTATCACCGTTTCATCAATAATTTCAGTTCCATTGTTCATCCGCTCACCAGTCTTCTCAAGGGTAGGCCCAAGTCTCCGTCCTGAGGTGCTTTCGCACTGCATAGTTCTAGGAACTTAGTTTTAGGAACTACCGAGCAGGGTGGTTCTTCAAGAACCAATTTCTCTGACCATTTTGCTGGTTGCATTCGCACCAACAGCAGGAACTCTGAAGCAACCCGACAGTAACGTCTTTATTTGCGGCATTTACAAACATCAACAATTGCTGAATGGTGGACGCCGTGATCGGAGTTGTTTCATTGCGTCATGGGTTTTGTGATAATGGAGATGGAATGTAAATGCACAATTTACGCCATTATAAGAGCACAAAAATCTGACTAAATCTCCTATGACAACATCCAGTGTTACATATCATTGAGGTTGAGAAAAGAATACAAAGCTGCAGACAACAGGTAAATGCCATTATCGCTCTTTTCCATGTTCGTGGAGTACATATCCTTGCACAGCTTTTTAAAAACGCTGGGTAGCCAGTGTTTCCTATGTGTTCGGCCAATCAGCGTACACTTACGTCACTGGTAGTTCCTATAGAACTGTTTTAGACCCTACTCTGAAGTAGGTGAGAACACACCAAAAAAGCGGGAACTTCCACCAATAGTTCTAGGAACTATGAAAAGGTTCCTCTGGTGTGAAAGTGCCTCTGGTCACCAGCCGTGAGCCTTCAGTGAACTTAAGGAGACATTTACCACCGCACCACTCCTCGCCCATCCTGATCCAACCAGGCTTTTCATAGTTGAAGTTGATGCTACAACCACTGGTGCAAACTTTTTCCCAGCGGAGATTAATTATGACATCGGGGACAAGGAGTTACTCGCCATCAAGCTCACCCTAGAGGAATGGAGGCATTGGCTAGAGGGGTCTCAGCATCCATTCACAGTGCTCACGGATCATAAGAACCTCCAGTACCTCCGTGAATCAAAAAGACTTACTCCAAAACAGGCTAGATGGGCTCTCTTCTTCATGTATTTCAATTTCACAATCTCCTATCGACCTGGTTCCAAGAATCTTTGAGCAGATGCTCTATCCTGTCTCTATGCCTCTGATGAAGACTTTTCCCCTCCTGTGTCCATCATTCCTCAAAAAAATCATAGTCAACCCCATTCAATGGACCATGGATGAGGAACTTTCTACAGCCAATGCCTCCAATTTGTCTCCGCTGGTGTGTCCCTCTAACTGAGTGTGTATACCCTGGACCCCAGCCATCATCCAGTCTGTTCATTCCTCTCTGGGCACTGGCCACCCTGGGGCCAATGTAACTCTCTCACTTCTTCAAGTTTCTGGTGGCTGAAAATGGCAACGGAGGTGAGAAAATTCGTTCAAGGCTGCAGGGAGTGTGCCATCTCTAAGAGCCCTAACTACTTACCATCTGGCAGACTCCACCTGCTGCCCGTTCCTCAATGTCCCTTGTCACACCAAGGAGTGGACTTTATCAGAGACCTGCTGCAATCCTCTGGTAACACATGAGTATTTGTTGTTGTTGTCCGGTTCTCTAAATCCTGTTGTCTGATTCCCCTCAAAGGCTTACCCACAATGATGGAATCCACAGAACTGCTCTTCCAACATGTGTTCCGATACTTCGGTATCCCTGAAGATATCGTGTCAGATAGTAGACCCCAGTTCATCTCCAGAGTAGGGCTGGGCGATATATCGAACGCTAATCATGGAACCGGCTTTACTGACGAGATGCGCATAACAATCACGTTCAATATATCGCCCAGCCCTACTCCAGAGTATGGAAGAGCTTCTTCGATCTCCTAAGTGTTACCGTGAGTCTCTCATCTGCAGTCGAACGGGCTGAAGGAAAGATAGATAAAGGAAGTTCAGAGATTTCTGTGAACCTTCTGCCATGGCCACCAGCATTCCTGGAGCCAGTTCCTGAGTTGGGCCGTGTATGCACAGAATTCCCTCCGTTCGGCTGCCACCGGTTTGTCACCGATCCAGTGCGTACTCGGTTAGCAAACCCCATTGTTCCCGTGATCTGGGGAACCGTCGGACGTACCATCAGTCAACCACTGGTTTCGGGAGAGTGAGAGAGTCTGGGACCCAGCTCACTACCAGCTTCAAAGGCAGTGCGTCGGCCACTCGGGACATTCAGATGCGCCTGTCCTGTAAGAAGCTAAGTCCCAGATACATTGGCCACTTTTCCATAGTCAAGCAGATCAGTCCATTTACCTACCAGCTCCAACTTCCTCCTGAGTACCGCATTCACCCTACATTTCATGTTTCACTTTCTGTTCTCCCTACAGAACCTGGCCCGACGGAGAAGGCCCCCCTCCATTGATCATTGAAGACAGAAGAATCTACTCTGTGTGGGAGATCCTAGACTCCGAACGTCGTGGTGGCTTAAAGTGTCTTAAAGTGGAAGTGAAGCAGTCAGTGAAGTTTACATTACTTAGTAAAGTTATTTCCACTTTAATTAAAAAATATATAACAAACACGATTAATGTAACCTTTTTAAAGAAAAAAAGATGTTTTGTTATTGCTTTCAGAGCAAGGGCACCGTCATCTTGCAGTACCACCATGTGTGACGTCACGGGGTTGGTTCGCTCCGCTGGCCAGTAAAGTAATATATAAGCATTTCTTTACATTTTGAACACATGCTTGTTTAAATGGAGGAAGACGAACTTGAAAGGACTGTTGAGCCCATAATAAGTGCAACTGCTCATGCATTTGTGCTGATACCGCGAGGAGACCGAGAAATTCATGAGCGTAGAAGTCATGAACTGGTTTGGGGTGAAGAGCGGGTCGAAAACAAATCGCGTTTACGTGGATACTCGTCCAAATCATTCAGAAAGGTGATTAGTTAAACTGCATTCTCTTAACAGCAGGGAAATTTGCAGGTGAACATAAAATATGTTACATACCACTACTGGTGAACAAGCCAGTGTAATGCAAATATGTCTGAAAGGTCTGACATAAGATGCCGCGTTTGTTTACATCACGTTGCGCCTCGCATTATGAAAACAATGTTTGGGATACAATGATCAAAACTTTGTGATGAGGTGATAATGATATAGATATTGTATATGTTGAATATTCATTCAAATTATGGTGAAAACCAAAACATTTGTGTGTTAAAATAACATTTGTGTGTTCAAAAAGTAAAGAAATGCTTATATTACTTTACTGGCCAGCGGAGCAAATCGACCTGGTGACGTCACACATGCGGTGGTACTGCAAGATGGTGGCGCCCTTGCTCCAAAAGCTATAACAAAACATCCTTTTTTCTTTAAAACGGTTACATTAATCGTGTTTGTTATTTTTTTTTAATTAAAGTGGAAATCAATTTTCTAAATAATATAAACTTGACTGACTGCTTCACTTCCACTTTAAATACCTGGTTGACTGACACTTAATACCACTTAGTACCGGATTGATCTGCAATCACGTACCATACATAAGCACACACCTCACACTCAGTCATCGTTTGGTCTCACATTGAGCTTTGGACTGCTTACCTGTTCTCCGTGTGCAGTACGACTCTAAGCCTGCGATTCATCCGTGTCTCCTGTGTTCCCTCCTTGTTATTCCCTCCTTGTTATCTGTGTGCTCCGTGTTCCTCATTGGATCTCTCCCCCTGTGGATTCTCTACTTACTTGGATACTCACCTGTCTCCCCGAGGTGTGCGCTCTCCAATCTCTCCAGCATTCCCAAATTCTCCATTACCTGCAAGAACAATGAGAGCGTTTACACTTCATGTGTGATATTCTGTTGAATTCTTCTTCAATATCTTCAGCATTGCTGTAAATATTGTTAATAAAATATAATAAATGTGATATTTGAAGTATATAAGAAAGAACATATTTTAAATAATGGAAACCAAACATGATTGGAGCAAACAGAAACACTGAATGTGCATTCCAATCAACAGTAAGAGGTTAATAAGTACAATACATATAATATTCTAAGTATACTGTAAAATATATTATGCAATATATATTATGTAATTATATTAATTATGTAACAATAACTTCAACAGCCCACAAGTCTCAGTGCGGCCTATAGCCACTCCATCCCTCCATAACTATGTCACATTTTTCCAAAAGCATCTGTGTTACGACTGTGGTAATATTATGTAGTGAACTGCTGATGGGTTTAAAGTGAATTACCATTTAGCTGAGGTTTGGCTTCAGGGACAGACTGATGTATGACTCAAAAAAAAAAAAAAAAAAAAGAGTGCCCAAAAGTGTCCAAAAGTGAAATCTCTTGTCCATATAAGCTCAAAGGTAAACATCCTGCCAGTCATATTTGGGAATGGCAATGTGAATTGAATGGGGGATTGAGAATGTGCAGCAGAGATGCACTAATATGGGACAGGGTGGCATCTGTGTATTTGTGCGTCATTGTTCACGCTTTTCATTGGAGTGCCACCATCTCCCACTATGTTGTGTATGTTCTAAGCCCTGAAGCAATAGAGATGTCTGTGATGCTATAATATGAAGTGTGTGTGTGTGTAGTGGCATATAAAAACAAAACCTGAAATGCCAGAGGCAGAGAATTAAAGAGCGGACTGCATAAGCGGAAGTCTAAAATTGGACGGTTCGTCTTTGTGCATGACACTGTCATGCCATAGCACATGTGCTCACATAAACACACATGTTGGTTTACAAGCTCTTATACCTGATATTAACCTCTGAGGTTTTTGATTGGTCCCTGTTATTTAAGGTCTTTTGTCACACTCTTAATAATAAAGTTTCCAAAATGGGGTTTTTACATCGATACCATTTTGGATGCCATTTTAGGTTCCTCATAGAACCTTTCTGTGAACAGTTCTTAAAATAACCATTTTCTTCTTAATGTGAGGAACATTTCAATAATCTGAAGAACCTTTTTTCCACTATAAATTACCTGTTGTCCAATGGAAAGTTTCCATGGATATTAACGGTTCGTCGTGGAACCTTAGATGCCTTTATTTTAATTTTATTTTTTAAACTATACTTTTTAAGAGTGCGAGATGAAAGAGGGTGGAAGTATTTTAACTATGTCTGATTATGCTTTCAAAATTACAGTAAATGCATACAATATTTTTGTCTTTAGGCATTTTGGTATGATAGAGAATGCAGAAAGAAAGAAAACAACATATGATGCAAATGACTGAAAGAATATGATACATTCTTAAAATAACAGTTCCAAAGGGAGTTTTGCAGTGATGCCGTATAAGAACCACTTTGGTTTCCCAAAAGAACATTTTCAGTTTTTAAAAAAAGCATTTTTTTCTTACTGTGAAGAACATTTTAATAGTCTAAAACCTTTTTCCACTATAAAAAACTTGGAAAGTTCAATGAGCTCTTGTAATGGAAAAGTTCCATGGTGATAAAGGTTCTTCATAGAATCATAGATGCCAATAAAGAACCTTTATTTTAAGAGTGGCTTTCCTGGAGGCTTAATGCAAAACTGTTGAAGGATGTACATACATTTTAGTGTAGTGAATGAATTTCACCAGATGAGTTTAAGGGCTATTTGAAACCTGAGTAGAAATAAAGGGCAATTGAACTCCGGCACATTCCAGCTTATGAGAATATCTGGAAGTGCATGCATAAGAATCTTCTAGCAGTTTTATTACAAGAACAAATCAACATCACATAAATTACTGTGAGAGACAGCAACATTCATGCTAAATTTGAATTGCATGCTGAATTGACGCAAGCTTTTTTACTCTGTTATGTAATGCGTTTTCATTTGAATCAGGATATTCCATGAGTAAAAATATGGGGCAGGAGTTGGTAAAAATGGATGCTGAATGGAATAAGAGCAAATATCAGTTTGCTAAAATATTGCATAAATATCTGATATTGCATACATACCCACTTCAGCCCCTATATCAAAGTATACAGTTGTAACTGCTGTTAATGCAATTAAGCCACCTCTGAGCAGCATTAAACAGTCTGTGTAAAGACACCTAAATGCCACTTCAGAAGCACTTCTATGCCACCTTTGCAGTGTAAATTTGGCATAACGTGTGACTCAAGTTTAATCTGTGTGTATGAACTGAAGTGAACATCAACATGCTGTGCTCAGGGAGTAGAGACCGGTGATGACATTTCTCAAAAAATCTTCTTTTACCTTCCACAGAAGAAGAAAGTCATAGAAGTTTGTAACAACATGAGGGTGAATAAACGATAAGAGTGATTTTCATTTTGGGTGAATTATCTCTTTTTGTTTTAGAGCAAGTTTTATATTTTGATTAAAGATTATGGGGGCAAACTGCTATTTTTTAATTATTTACTGATGCATTGTTCACTACAAGGAAATACATTTTAATTAAATAGTTAATAAGGTTAATTCTGATTTCATATTGAGTGAAATGAAAGGTGATGTTGTTGACCTTGTTGCTAAATGCAACATCAACTTCAGCTGATTTACAACATACCGCTATTGGTGCCATAATATATAACGTCTTTTCCAGGCTTCTTGTGATCACACAGCCTCAGGCCTTTTAACCATCTAGTGCTCATCACACTTGCTCTTCCAGGCAGTGTGGCAGTTTAAAATTCCCATTTTAACCCTACACAGATAAAAGCCAACATGAAGACATGTCTTTTGAACTCTGGCATTAAACGTCACCTTCCCAGTGCAAGACCTAGAACTGCACAAGCGCTATAATCTTCACACCATTACTGGGGACGCAGAGAGATGTGTACAGTCACATCTCTAAAGCCTCTAAGCACTGTGGAGCGAAACTTAAATCCTCCTCATAAAGAGGAGAGGAAAGTGTGCCGCTTAAGCCTGGCACAGACGCTGGTTATCAGAATAAACCCCACATCAACTGTCGGTCTGAAGCCCGCTGCATCTCACGCCTGTGTAAATCCACCGAGTGGAATCACAGATGAGTAAGAAAAGGAGGTTACAGATGTATTTTCCTCTGGCTCTTGAGGAGGAATGGAAATTATGAGGGAGAAAACCAAAGATAAAAAGAAAGGTGCAGAAAAACACATATGTGGCTTATTTAATGTTGTCCAATATCTTCTTTTATTTTCTACAGAAGAAACAACAGGTTTGAAAAGACATGATGGTGAATGAATGATGACAGAACTTGTATTTTTTGGGAACTGTATTTGTCTATTTAGTTGTTTTTTGCTATTAACAAGAACAGAGAGAAGTGAGCAGCTGTGAGCCAGTAATTCACATTGCGTGTTGTCATGCAATACTCTTGGGACGTGAGCCCCTTGGGAAGTTGTGTGAGCAGACATGTACAGGTGATGCATCCATAAATGTAGAATCTATAGCGATTTTTATTTTTTCTTTAGTTTGTTTGTGTGTGGGGAAAACAGCTGAGTAAGTGATCTTACCGCTGCGGCTGCGAAGCATCCTGGCAGAGATACCGTTTGCTCCGATAGATGTGTTGCTCAGAGGTCCATCCACAGGACTCACCTCCCCACCTGGCTGCTTCAGCAACTCCTGCAGAGTCCTGCGAGGAGACAAGAGTAATCATTTACCCGACCATTATATCCAACAGGGATGTCATTACAAATTAATTCAAGAATGCTTCTTAATTTATGATTTAAATTAATCTTTTGCAAAGACCCGCCCCCTTCGTTACTTATGCTACAGTATGTCCGACAAGCCATGGTGCTCTCACTCCGTGTAGAATACATCGTGGAGCAAAGAGTAAACTGAAACGCGCCGACAGACAAGACAAAACAGGTACTTTATGTATGAAACAGTCTCAGCTTTCAAATTTGATCTTTTTTTAAGAAATTCAAACAATAAATACCATTATGAGTCGTGACAGATCACTAGCACCTCAGTTCAAGTGACACGTGAACTAATCATCTCTTCCTCTTTACTAGTTATAATATGAAATAAACACGAATAAACATCAGAAGGTATCTGGTTTCAATCGTGGAAAGGCGTCAACCTTTTTCAAGTTCACATCCACCAACGTTAATCTACTCTCCTGTCTGGTTTGTTTGTTGGACAAATTCTGCCTTATGATTGAATTGAAGTTCCCAAATTAATTTGAGGAAGTACAATTAAAATGCTATTACATAATTCAGAAGTTTGGGGTTGTTACAATTTTTTTTGTTTTTAAGTGAAGTACTCACTAATGCTCACCAAGGCTTCATATATTTGATCAAAAATACAGTTACAGTAATTTATGTATTTTATTGCAATTTTATTGTTTCAGTAACACTTTATTTTGATGGTCCCTTTTGAGCATTGTGTTGACAAAAATTAACTTTGCACCTAATGTCAACAAAATCTCATTAAGAGTATTCGTAGACTCTCTGATTAATTTCTGCTAACTCTTTATTGTGATGGAGTCCTAACAGACATTCTACTGAATGTAAGTAACTTTGCTTGTACATGTCAACTTCTTCTAACCCTAACCCTACCGGTCTACTAATACTGTACTAACAGTCTAATGAGAGTTAGTTGATATGTAGGTGCAACGTTACTTATATTCAACAGAATGTGTTAAAGGGACCATCAAAATAAAGTGAAACCATTGTTTCTTCTTATAAGACAGTGTAGTGTAACAGGAAATTAGAGGAGAGAAATGGGAGGAGAAGAAGATCAGGACATGACCCAGGCTGGGTTCAAATTCATGTCATGGACAAGTGCGCTACCATCTGTGTCACTCAGTCTGACAGAAATATTACATTTTGAAGTATGTTTGATGTTCTAATCCCATATAGGTTGGATCAGAAAGTGATACTAACTGGATTTGATCTCAGGTTGCTGATATATTGTCATAAAGCAATTCATCAGAGCAGTGTACTGGATTTGTAGCTATGGCTGTGTATATCAGTATATTATAATGTGGAGCTGTGAGCCCTGAGGCTGACAATCAGCATATTGTGATATTTTATCAATACAGTCATTTAGCATAAACTGGCAGTCAACAGACTGTTTGTGTAGCAGCAAGTCAATGAATTCACACTCAATATGTTCTCTGTGTGTACACTGGATGTACTGTATAACAATTACACTGGTCACATTAAAAAATAAATGCGTTTAAGCAGTTAAGAGCTCTTGGCATCCACAGGACTGCCTGTTTTCGAGGGCTGTGCTGCTTACTCTTGTCCTAGAGTTCACAAACCCGTTCCTGCATCCCTGGGTTCTTCTGGGTGCTGTGTTCTTCAAATCATTGACACTCCATTATTGCTCTATTTCCTACGGCCTCCACTTGTATCTCTGGTGAGGTCTCTAATTCTGTCCAACACCCTTTAACCAACAAGGGATTTTGATGAGATCTAATGTGATTGTCAAGCACAAGCGCACTGGCCCTTGGCCGGCCGATGCCAATGGCAGTAGGCCACCGCGGCCTAAGAAAAACAACACATCAGAAAGGCATGAGAATATATTCACCCCGGTTATGAGGTTTTCCAGGGAGGACAGAAAAGGCATCTGCAGTGGAGCAGAGAAACGGATAGCAATGAAATTGGATGGCAGCAGCCACTCCTGTGCCATCTCCGTTTGAATCCCACCCTAGTGCTTTTGGAATTCTCTTGAGGAAAGTAAAACTCAACTCAAACTAGAGGATAAACATCATCTGTTTGTTCTAGATCTCTCTGGGGAGCTCACACCTATTGGTCATTGGGCTGGACGATCCTGAACAGCTGTCCTCCTCTCCCAATATGTCCATGATACCGGTGCCTGAGCATATTTTTTGGCAGGACTGAGTAGACTCAGATACAGAATAAAATGGAATAGATGGTGGCTGTATTGAAGTTCTGTCTCTTAATTAATTGAACCAGTCACATGTTTGTTTACGCTATATGTATGAATATTAGCTGAATAAATGAATATTAGCAAGCCTAAAAAAAATTGTGATTATTTGAGCTAAGGAAGTGAAATTTATGACACCATTGTTGTTAGATTTTATTAATTATAAATGCATTATTTGGTGTAAGGAAAATGTTCCACTTACTTCACTTACAAAGGTTTCATGTTTCATCAAGGAACTTTGGCATTCACTTGCAAAGGTTTTACAATTCCGTGATAAACTGCATTTGCTCACAAAACATTCTCAGAATTTCTGCAAGACTTTGGAGGAAATGCAAAACAATTGAATTATATGCTGTCCTTCCATCTCATATAGACCTGTAAGGTGTTTTTTTTTTTTACTTAGGGGATGCTGTTGGCATACTTGTAATAAAATTAAAGTAAAATAGACAAATCGCATTAAGATTGTGTTTCTGATTAAATAAAACAGTAATTTATGTTATAAAATCATGTGTATGTTTTGATTTAAATGTCAGAAACTATAGCTTACATGAATAAAAATCACAAACATGACTTGTAAATTAAATAATTTTAGATATACAGATTTATTCATTAATGTGTTATATATTTTCTTCAAATGGATTATGAAAACTTAAATACAAGGGTGTCTAAAAGATTTAAAGAATTGTTTCAACTTTCTTGTTTTAGACCAGGGGTGGCGAACGTCAGTCCTGGAGAGCCGCAGCCCTGCAGAGTTTTGCTTCAACCCTAATCAAACACACCTGAACAAGCTAATCAAGATCTGAAGGGTTACTAGAAAGCTACAGACAGGTGAGTTTTAATTAGGGTTGGAGCTGAACTTTGCAGGGCTGCGGCTCTCCAGGATCGGAGTTTGCCACCCCTGCTTTAGACCATTTACAAATGTTAAATCGACAAATAAAATGCTAAGATTACCCCTGCATCTGAAAATAAAGAAAAATACAGTGATTGATTTATAGTTGTTTTATAGTTATTTTCAAAGCTTTCAATGTACTCTTATTTAAAAGAACTTCATATCATACCAATGCACCCAGTATTTTTTCTGCTTGATGGTTTCCCCCCTGATCAGTTCAGTAAGTCTCATCTATTTATATTATTAATGGCAGCTAGGAAGATAATAACTGTGAACTGGATGAAGGAGCGCCAACCCACTTTGACAGAATGGACACAGAGACTGAATCAGATATATATATATTTGAGAAAATGACAGTGGACTAACAGCTGAAATCGGACATTTTCCAACAGACTTGGGCACTAATCGAAACATATTTGCTTGGTCTTTGAAATGTTGTCGGGGACCTTTTTTTTATATTTATTTAGCCATTGCTTGTTGTAATTTGTATGGTTACTTAACCATTACTTATATATTTACTTATTTTTTTATTTTATTTTATTTTATTTTTTTATTTATTTTTGTTGTTAATATTTCAAGTAAATGCTATGTGTATATTGTTATGTTTATAACAAGTTTAATAAAAACAGTTAAAAAAAAAAACAACTTTGTAATTGTTTATTTAATTCTAACAAGTAATTTTTGGTAAAAACTAACCAAAATGAAAAATAAATTGTTTATAATCTCTGCAGACTTGGTGTTGTTTCCAAACAAAAGGAAATATATATCAATATCGACTATCGGCCAAAATGAGTTGAAAAATATTGGCATATCGGATATCGGCAAAATACAATATCCTGCATCTCTATATAATAAAAATAAAATAATAATAATAATACAACTTAAAAAGATAACTTTATTTGTTTGTTTGGGGATTCAATAGAATTAGTAATAATAATAATAGTAATAATAATACAACTGAAATGGGATAGCAACTATTATTATTATTATTTTATTTGTTTGTTGATAAAATATTAAAATTATTGAATATGATTCATCTCTATTGTTTAAATAGAAAATAGAAAGTAAAAATAGATGCTGTAATTGTTTGTGTATTGTACACATAGAAATAGCTTACTTGATGGCTGTCAAGTGATCTGACACACTTTGAAGGGACTTGATAGATTTTTGAGAGCATTGTTAGTTTGCCTGTTAATCAGTGTTTAAGGCTTCCTTCTATATTTTTCTTAACGTCAGTCTCTCTTATCAAGCGAGTGTGATAGTTGCTTTTCTTAAGTCCAGCTGTGTTTACCAGCTAGCGCTTTCGTCTTGTATGGGATAACAGTTTATAATCTCTAGATGGTTGTTTCCAGTCCTGTCAACATGATTGTCCTCATAATTGAGGGTGACATTGAGGATGTGCCATGCTTATGCTTAGACGGTTGAAGTCATTGACTCCAGCTTTGCTAGATATCCTGCTTTGCCTCAGTGCATACAGACTCGATCCTGACTCCCGCTGCCCTGATGTCTCGCTCACACACACTGAGTATGAGTTGTGCAGAGTGACACACATTCATTTCGCCCACAACAAAAAATACAGACCAGGGTCTAGGAGACAGTGAGGTCTGAAAACAAGGGCATCATGGGATAGTCCTTCCTAAGGGGCTCAGATATACAGTGTCATGGCAGCCAGCCATGCTGAGTCAGAAACAATGCTATCTGACATGACTGTTCAATCACAATAGGGCCAAATTGTATTGTCTCTTCATCACTAAATCATCCTCCTTTTCCTATTGCAGCTTTATGGTGCATGTATTTATTTACAAACTGCCTCAGCTTTTTTTTTTTTTATTAAGAAGCAAACAACTAGCTGATATGGACGCAAGAGAATGTGTTTTAGTCCAGATGACCTTAATAGTCTATTTGAAGGGCAGATATTGGTGGTAAGGCAACTAATATTTGTAAAATGCTTTCTACTCAAAAATATCATACTACACAATGTGTGAGAATTCAGATTTGTTTGGCTTTGTTATTTCACTTCTTTTGCATGCACACAGTAGATATCAATAAAACAAAGGGAGTATAATGAGGTTTACTCTTTTAATAAAGATATGATAGCTACACTAACACAAATTACAGAGCTATGTTTGATTCAAAGGTATAATTAGTATGATTGTCTCATTTAATTGTAATTATCATTACTGCATAATTTATTGCGCAATATAACCGGTTGTAGCGCAGTCATACCAATGAGAGCTTGTACAGGCAACCCTGTCACATTATCTCTGTGCGGTTGCATTTTGTGTGGAACAGGATTCTGGATCTTTGGATCTGTGTTGAGTGATTTTATCAGCAATTATTCGTAGGGTGCCGTATCGAATTATATTGCAGGAGGAACAGCTTCGCCTCGCTTAATGCAATGTAGAACTGAATTACTCTTGTAATGCGTGTCCCGCAGATAACTAATTAGTCAAATTCACATTGTGCCATCCTAATAAGCCCTCATGCCATTTACTTAATGTGCACAGATTCATATGAAATAATTTGCACACTATTTCTATGCTACGTACAGCAGAAGTAGGCCTATTTTAAATTTGCAGCAGAAGTAAAATTAAATAATTATTACTATGGTAAAACACTTTTGCTCTCTATTTAAAGCAATTTTTGGGCATGGTAATATCTTTATGCTGCCAAAGCATTAAAAACATTATTCAATATAGTGTGTGTGTGTGTGTGTGTGTGTGTGTGTGTGTTTGTGCTTGGTATTCCGTGTGAGGACCAAATGTCCCCAAGTAATACCAGTAAATTTTGGTCCCCATTAGGAAACAGGCTTATAAATCCTACAGAATGAAGTGTTCTGAAAATCTAAAATAGTAGAAAGTTTTGTGTGAGGGGTTTAGGTGTAGGGTTAGGGTGAAGGGATAGAACCATTGCATCCCCACAAAGGTCCCCACAAAAAATTTTTTAAACCAGTATCTATGTGTGTGTGTGTGTGTGTGTGTGTGTGTGTATTAATTATTGTTGTTATTAATTAAAAGAAATCTAATTTTATTTAATTTTAATTGAAAAAAGTTAAATTAATTTAATTAAAAAATAAAATAAAATAATGAAAAATTTGAAACATACTCTTGGGAACAAACAGAAAACAAGTTAATAAAGTGGCTAAAACTAAAATGGAAATAAATTATGTCTAAATAGAAATTAGCACATAAACTTAAAATAAAATTAAAGTTCATAACTAAAATTATTCATAAATGCTAAAATTATTTATATAAATTATAATACTATAGTAACACTGAATTCAATGCATTCTTGCTAAATAAAAAGTGTGTATACAAGCATACATATATGTAATATTAGAATTATACAATTAGTAGTATTAAATACAATAATATTATATACAATAAAATATATTTAAATAAAAATTCACTATGCCAGTGGTTCTCAAACTTTTTACACCAAGTACCACCTCAGAAAATATTTGGCTCTCCAAATGCCACCATAATGAGCAACATTAAAATACAGTAGAGTGGTTGGCCTAATTAATCAGCTACAGCTATGCACAGTTCAAAAACGAGGCAGTTTTACACCTAATAAAAATATTTATTATTGTCGGCCACTTTAAACATTGTAAATACAGTTTGAACATTAACACTGCACTGTGCTTACACACAGGTAAATAAAAAACTTAAATGATTAAATAAAAATGTAGCCTACTGCACCTAAAAGTTAAATAAAAACTGTACTGTACTTAAAAAGTACAAAAAAACTGTACTGTATTTATATGAAAAGTAAAAAATGTACAGTACTTGATAAAAAAATTAACACAGGCATCATTTAGCCACCTTGCAAACTTTTTAAAAGTGTTTTAACATTAATTTATATTTAATTCAGTGATTCCTCTGCGTACCACTAGAGGGAATCAGTGCACTATGCAATTTTTTCTAAGCATTTTATATTTGTTGTGTAGTATAATTTTCCGGTATTTGGTCCTGTCCTGCTGGTTGCATTTTTCTCATCCTCTCTTTTTCTTTGCTTCTCAAGTGTAATAGAGTAGGATTGTGTAATTTGTCCTGTCCTCTTACGCTAAACAACTAACTCTAGGTGACCCCTCCTTGTGATTTCACAACTCTTACAAAGAATATAGTCTGTTATTTCTTCATATATTTTAAGAGTCAGAAAGTTTTGTATTAGATCATCATGTCAAGTACAGCAGCCTGCACAAATCCCTCTGAGCCAGCGGGCAAATACACGGCTAGAGAAAAGCCCAAAGAGAGAGGTAATGAGTAGTTTTGTCAGAGAGCACAGACCCTCACGTTAACCTTAGAGGAACAGGAGGGCCTTGAAGTCACGATGGAGATGAGAGGCCAGCAGGACGCAAATGTCAGTGCACACCCACTAAGACTCAACCATGCAGGAGAGATGTCTCCAGAATCTGAGAGACACAAAGACACACTTGTACATACACATTAACACACAAACACACAGCGCACAGCCATGAGCAGCCACATCTCATTCATGTCAAACGAGTTCAGACAGTTTGGAGCCACAGGAAAGACACAGGTTAAAATCTGACAAACAAGCTCAGGAGTATGAAGGAGTGGGGGGGTGGGGGGGTTTAGGAGAACTAGTAAGCTTAATACTACGTCTGTCTTTCTTTCAAAAAGTAAACCTGAATTTATATGTGTCTGGAGACTCACATCCAATTAATGCCTTTAGAATATAAAGAGCTTCATATATATCCACTGTCCTGTCAGTGAATTTTCTTTCTTTTATAGCTTTGAAAGCTTTTCATCTTTTTCTGTTCTGATGTATCCAGTACAGTGACCTCAAAGACAGTGTCAAGGGTTTTCAAACTGTTTAATGCCAAGGACACCCAAACATGAGATATAATTTAGACAACTGTATACTTTTATGTATACAGACCCATTAAAACTATGTATGAAAGACAGTTATGGAAATAACAGATTGATGTTATAGTGGCAAAGTTGTTTCCAAAATTGGAAACTGAATTGTTAACATTTATTTGTCATTGTGCTACAGCTAAAAACAATTTAGTAATTAATTATCAGAAAAATATTTGCATTTCATACCATGTATACTATTACAATATAAACTTGTTAAATGAATTTTTATTAAATTATTTTAAATAAAATTCAGATTCATTTGTTTAGCATTTTTCATAATATCATTCCTTAAAAGAAAACAATGCCAAACAGTAAAGATGACAGTGGCTAGGAAAAACTCTACAAGACAATATGTAAATCTAGTTTTATTTCTTACACATTTTGAGCTTTTTTCCTCAAATTTCCACAGCCTCTGGAAACTTCCGAAGGGCATGCAATTAAACCCAGATTCAATTAAAAATGCAACTGTACGTGACAGCCAGTGATCAATGGGAAAAGACATTTGGGCTTTGACGTTTTGATAACTACTCATATGAATTGAAAGGAGAGTAAATAAACAATGACAGAATTGTCAGTTCTAAGCAGAAGGTGTGACTTGATTGGAATGTGAATGTGTAGTTTCTTCCATAGTATTTTACATGTTTTTTATCTACAATAATCATGCAACCCAATTATCAATTTACAATTTATGGGGTAAGTTGCATTCAAAATCCAGTTGGCTAAAAAGTATCTATGTCAGATCCAGAAGGTCTCACATTATATAAATGTGATATCTCAAAGATTTCTGCCCCTCAGGACACCCATATGGTGGAGTCCCCTGCCCAGCATGATAATTATTTTCTTTAACTGTAGATGGGATATTGTATGGCATAGAATCTTGCCTTTGGCCTCAGCATGCTGTTTAAGATGTGATCTGAATCATAGATTGCAGTATCACTGCTGGAATCCACAGTGAATTATGTCTCACATAATCATGACTCACATTCTGTGTTGTCTATATGATCCAGCCCCTGTTTTATGTCCTTTATTGTTCAGCAATGACACACATTTAAATGAATGTAGGCCATTCCTGTGCCTACATGACAAAACTTTGACTACAAAGTATAGATGGAGTGTATAAAATAAGCCTGACAGATAAAACCTGCTTTTTCTTCTCTGTTTGACTGTGGTTGGAGAGTTTTGAGGAATATGATACACTGGTAAATATTAAGACATGACTGGAAATGGAAGTGGGAAATTATTTAAGAGCACAATTTAACATCTATTTGACATGTGGGCAGAATATTTGCTGTTCTTTTTAATGGTGTGAATGGAAGTGTATTTCTAGCAGTCTAGCAGTAGCCTCAAAAAGAGTTAATCTGTAGAGAAGTTGGTTTAATCTTAAAGCATAGTGTTAATCTTAGTAGAACTCTTAATCTTGTAAGAAGAGTTAATCTGGTGTGCAGTGTTCAGCGTGTGGGAAATGCTTTTGGAGAGGTGTTAGCCTCGGAAAAGTGCTAATCTTCGGATGAGTAATTTTGTTCTCCAAATGTGTTCATCTCGATAGGGCTGTTTTCATTATTGGGTCATTTCTTGTCTAAAATGGGGTTACGGCAAAACGCTGGGAGAATTATAAATTCTCTGTATTTTGTTATATTGCTCATGACAGGTAATTTGATATTCATAAAGGGATTTTGAATATTTAGAACGATGAGAACAAAGGTTCGATTTGACGTTTGGAGAGAAAGGAACAGAGAAGGAGAACTGGGAACTGAGACATAAGAAAGAAATATTCAGGTTGGATGGGGTTAGCTTTTCCATGAATATTAAAATAACCTTAGGACAACACTCTAAAAAATTTCTTCCACTCTTTTTATGTCTCTAGTACAGATGATTGCTAAATTCAGAAGAGCAGCATACATATGAATGGCTTTAGTCTTGGCTGGATGCTGTTATTTGGTCTTTGGTTTACGATACAGATGTTAAGGCTGGCTAAAAAATATCCTTGGCCAAAATAGCCAACACACTCTGTTAGCACTTTTAACATAAAAAATGCATTGAATCTTCTGTAAATCTTCAGCTCTGTTCCATAGTGAGCTATCTATCTGGACAGCATTTTGAAACACAGGTCTGCTTCTGGCTTTTCCAAAAAAAGGTAGGCAGCATACTTATGTTCATTTAATAAGCTTTCTTTAACCCAAACTTTAAAGGCATAGTTGAAAATGAAAATGAAAATTCTGTCATTAATTACTCACCCTCATGTCATTCCAAACCCGTAAAACCTTCGTTCATCTTCGGAACACAAATTAAGATATTTTTGATGAAATCCAAGAGCTTTCTGACCCTCCATAGACAGCAATGGAACTACCATGTTCAATGCCCAGAAATGTACATCAATAAAACGGTCCATGTGACATCAGGGGTTCAACCGTAATTTTATGAAGCTACTTTTTGCATGCAATATTTCTGCAGTAAGTACTTTTTTTTTTTTTAAGTATTCTAAAGTGTAATTCCTTTTCACAAGGGAGTCCCATATATTGTGAAAATGTCCAAGATGGTGGTCAAGCCATGTGACATATCAGTTATGTTCAGTCTGGGGGAAAGTTACTTTTAAAAGTAATGCATTACAATCTTGAGTTACACCCTAAAAAGTAACTTATTGTGATATAGTTACTTTTAATGGAAAGCAATGTGTTGCATTACTTTTGATTTATTATTTCTCATCTGGACCGGGCTTGCTTGTTTGTTTTTAATATAAAAAAGCTCTATTTTTGGCAAATTCAAGTTACAGTGGAGGGCGCAGGTCAAACAAACCTGCCATTCTGGATTGCATGAAGAACAAGACAGGGGAAGACATTTTAACACTCTTCAGCAATAAAAAAAGAAAGAAAGAAACGTGTTTATCTAAAGTCATTTTTGCTTATTAGTGTGGTTGAATTGGATCATTGAAGGTGAGCAGCAAAATCACTGGTTAATAAAATAGGATTAAATACATGTTATGTGACATTTAATTATTGTAGGTTTGCGTCATGTTATGAGTTTGCATTTTACTGTTTTTAATTATTTTGAGGAATACAGAATCTTTTTTTGTACAAGTGAGATGTGTAAATGCAGTTTCACGTTTAGTCTAGAACTACAATAACCATCATGTTTACACATTGCACACAGCGCCTCTGTGCTTACTCCCGATTTCTCTCAACATGGGGACAAGAGATCTGTCAGTCAATAAATGGGAAAACAAAGTAACTGATGTTGCGTATTTGAAAAAGTAACTGAGATATTTTATTGTAAATTAAAAAGGATTGCATTATTGTACTAGTTACTTGGAAAAAAAACTCTATTCCATTGTGGTAGCTCACTAGATTTTGTAACGGAGCTCATTTCTACTCACCTGGAGTTACTGAGGTCATTCTGGCCTCCACGGCTCTTCTCCAGCCCCAGTTTGGTGAAGATTCCCACCAGGACCATGATGGCCACCACACCGCAGATGATGTACACAATCATGTGAGTCCGATCCCGCTCATGTTCTGGCTGCACCTCAGTGTTGGCGGCCACTGGTTTTCCAGTGTTGGCCCAAATTGGAGTATCATAGTTGGAGCAGGAGGTCTGATCCAGTCGCTGCTGGCGGAACTGACAGCAGAACCGATAGAAACAGGTGCCGCAACAATACAAGAAGATACCTGCGTTACAGTTAAAGGGAGGATCCCACTGGCCCATGACATCATAGTAACCCCGACAGCGGGTGCCAGTGGACGGCAGAGTGTCCTCCTCCACCTCTGCAGGTGTGGTCAAAGTTGGAGGCCCCTCTGATGTCACAGAAATCAACAGAGGATCTATAGTCTGATTGGCTGTTTGGATGTCCATATCAGTAGAAGTCTCGTCCTGTGCTTTAGCAGCCCGTCCCACAATGGCAGTGAGCAGAAGATGTAGTAAAAAACTATTTCCAGCCATGCTTCACCCAACACACTGCGCCCAATGATTTACCTCACTTTGAGAGAGAAGATATCTAGCATAAATATTAAAAGAATTCTAGAAAATGCTGAATTACTTTCACACAGTTACAGCAATGGTCAAAAAAGTGTTTAAAAGATTAATTTATGGATTTAAAAATATTCTATTTAAAAAAAGAAATCTATTAAAAATGTGTTATTTATTTTTATAATGAATATTAAATATGCATGTTTTATTTTTTTTAATTAATAAATGCTTTCGTTTAACTTTTTTCAATTAATAAAAAATGCATATCAACAAAATATAATTCTGTTTAAGTACTTTAACAATTTTGAGAGAAAAAAAACACTGAAAATGGTTTACTAAAAAACAGTATAAATGTTTTTTGTTTTTTTTTCCCAATTACAACATTACCTTTGTCCTTTGAGAGAGAAAATAACTACTTGGACATTTGCTGTCTTGCTCTGGTCCTTTCCAGATATGCATCTCATTTTATGTTTCCAATCACTGTTCAACACTTGTTCTCCTTGCTCACCAGTAGTAAAACTTCTGTAAACAACCAGTCACAGTAATTTGCCATATAAAATCCTTTCCTGAGGAGCGAGTGAACCCACAGACAGGTGTTCTAATCCACAGCGATCCACTCAGACTGCTGTCTCTGAGCCTTGTGAGGGGCAACAGTTCAGGATTCAAATTAAAACTCCTCCCTTCTGTTCTCAGCATATCAGAGAGAGAGAGAGAGAGAGAGAGAGAGGGATTGAGGTGGGGGGCATATTTTCCACCCAGCTGCTGGTTATAGTGTGAAAGGGGAGGAGACACTATGTTACTGAAGAGCTTAGATCACAGATTCTTACTGATAATGAAAAATGTACACAATAAAATTTGTTTGTTTGCATATATCTAATTGAGTGTGAAGTAGAACATGCAAAAAATAAATATTTTCATTGGCCAGCCATCTCTATCATGAATTAAGGTTGTGTATTATTATTTTCTGTCTGTTGGCTCTGCAGCTGTAACATCTGATCTCACCATTAAAGGAACACTCCACTTTTTTTGAAAATAGGCTCATTTTATAACTCCCCTAGAGTTAAACAGTTGAGTTTTACCGTTTTTGAATCCATTCAGCCGATCTCCGGGTCTGGCGGTAGCACTTTTAGCTTAGCTTAGCATAGATCATTGAATCGGATTAGACCATTAGCATCTCGCTCAAAAATGACCAAAGTGTTTCGATAATTTTCCTATTTAAGCTTGACTCTTCTGTAGTTACATCGTGTACTAAGACTGACGGAAAATGAAAAGTTGCGATTTTCTAGGCCGATATGGCTAGGAACTATACTCTCATTCCGGCGTAATAATCAAGGAACTTTGCTGCCGTACCATGGGTGCAGCAGGCGCAATGATATTACGCAGCGCCTGAAAGTAGTCCCCAGCTAGGTAACTAGTTGTGATCGTTATGATATAGCAGGGGACTACTTTCAGGCGCTGCGTAATATCATTGCGCCTGCTGCAATGCAGCATCCGATTCGATGATCTATGCTAAGCTAAGCTAAAAGTGCTACCGCCAGACCCGGAGATCGGCTGAATGGATTCAAAAATGGTAAAACTCAACTGTTTAACTATAGGGGAGTTGTAAAATGAGTCTATTTTCAAAAAAGTGGAGTGTTCCTTTAATAATGTTCATCAGCAGAGACTATGGTTTGTAAGGTCTTTTTCATGACTAACTCTTTGTTAATTAAAATTTGATTAATGTTTTTAATTCTACATGTTTAGAGAGGAAAATATGACTATACAAGATACAGGAAAGTGGCACACCAAATTTGGCACACCAAATCTCCAAAAGTAAAAAGAAAAAAAAAAATTATGTTCTCACCACAGGTGACGTTTCAGAGCCTAAAAGCTCTTCATCATACTATACGAGATACTACCTTTCAAAAGTCTGGGGTGAGTATTTTTATTTATTTTTTTTTCAAGAAATCAATACTTTTTTCTGCAAAAGAAGTGTTAATGCAGATTAAAATGATTTTTTTTTTGATCAAAAGTGACAGTAAAGACATCAAAGAATTCCAAAAAAATGTATTACGGTTTCCACAAAAATATTAAATAGTACAACTGTTTTCAAAATGTATAATATTAAGAAGTGTTTGATGAGCACCAAAACAGCATATTAAAATGAAAATTGTATTTTTGAAAATTGTAAATTTTGAAATTGTAAAAATATTTAACAATATTCCAATTTTTACTGTATTTATATTTTTAAAAAATGCAGCCTTGATGAACATCAGACTTCTTTTTTAGAAAAGTTCAATCTTACCTTCGAACATGTACAGTACATGAAATATGCAAATAATATCAGTTTTTGTGTTGTATTAATTTAGTTATTGGTTTTTGGATTTTTATGTAACTTAGTTTTAATTCAAATTGATTATTTAACATAAATTGTAATATAAACATCTAGTTTTGGTTGCTTGTAATGTATACTGTTCCACACGCCTTCAACCTGAAAACTGTGTGAACATCAAATAGACATGAATTTACATTTGACATGTTTTGATGCCAAAGTCCTGGTGAAGTGTGCCCCACCCCCTGTCCATCAGCACATCAGTATTCACCATGTCTTATAACCATTCCTCTGCAGTGTTGTATAAACTAAACAGATTTTTTCCACAGAAACAGAAAATGTCCAAACTGTCCACTGTCAAAATATCAACGATTAAACCAACTATTTGAATTTTTACAAGGTTATTGCAGTTTTTCTGCAGTACTCTTCCATTCTTCACGTACAGTGCGGTTGTGATGGGCTCTGAGGGGACTTGTGTCTTTGATCAACTCTCTACACAGGGGTAAGATGTGACAAACATAACCTGGAGTTCTGAAGAGAGGAAGGAGGACAGGATGAATAAGGCATCTCACAGATCTCTTTGGTCGTCTCAAACTAATTCTCACTCTCTTTTCTTTTTTCAGCCTATATCTCCTACTCTGCCCTTTTTGTCTCTCCTTTTTGAGAACGCAGAGCATCTTGAAAGTCAAAATACTTATAAACGGTAAAATTTCTATTAAACATCTTGTCCTACTTTCTTCTTGATGATTGCAAACGTTCTTTGTGACTGTCTTTTTGCCTCATCTCTCAGGCTCCTCTGTCATATCCAGGTCCACATGGATTTTATTTACGTTTCTGCACTGATTTTTATGAGTACTCCTGCAGAATTAGCAAACACATATCAAAAACGTTTTAAATTAAGCTCAGGGGACTGACTACACACTTACTGATAGCCGAAGGCATTATCAGATTAGTCAAAGTGTTTAATAAAAGAACATAAAGGGTGTATGAAGACTTGGGAGATTCGAAATACAGCGCATGAGCCATGTGGATAAATTTATGATACTTTGATGGTGCTTTTCTGATGTAAAAACATTTTAGACCAGCCTGAGCTGGTTTGCTGGTCTTATAGTCTCCCAGCCTGGTCAAACTAGTCTGATGGATGGTTTTAAAAGGGTTTTCAGCTTCAGCAATGCGTCAAAAGACAATAGAACCCATTAATATTAATAATCATGCTTATATTTGTGATGTACTCCAAGTGCTCACACTATACTTCTGATATGAGGGACAAGTAAATTTTCAATGGACATGTTGTTAGACACATTGTTAGTCCTTATTCATTGTAATTGCATGGAAAGAGTGTCCAGTATAGAGTTGAAAACACTTTCTTTTGTGTTTGACATAAGAAAGTAAGGAATGACATGAGGGTGAGTAAGTGATGACAGAATTTTCATTTTTGGGTGGATTATGAGAGATGCGAAAGGCCAAAAAGAGATCAGATGACCTGTGTGAAAGTCAGTCGTGTGTGCTCTGATTTGCTTGTGAGACTTTGCTTCATTTGTAGGAATGAATACGAGGGTGATGATGTTGAATCTGAATAATCCCCCCCAATTTAATATGTATCCTGAGTCAGAATCTGTAGATGTAGTGCCTTTGGCTCTCAGTATGGAAGATAAATGTGTCCTCTCATCAGAATACATTGAACTCTGTGTATCTCTCTGTGTGTGTGTGTGTGTGTGTGCATATTTTAACATGGCCTTTATTCATTCACTTTAGGGTTTCTTTGAATCTCATTTTTCTCTGTAACAAGGTCAGCATTTTACTTGTAAATTGTTCATAGTTGCTCTTGTTTTGTGGTCACATGTTACACTGCTCTTCATCAGAGATGAATTATTCTTTGTCAACAGATAAAGCCTGTGATCAATGTTCTGATCAACTCGCATCAGGGTCTCCTTTTTTATTTCTAAACTTTCTCAGTATTTTTAGTTATTTATTCCTTTGTCATTGGCAATGTGTCATTCTCTCCCCTTTTTTGTGAAAGTATGAAAGACTGCAGTGCAGTTTTTCTGTGCTTGAAATGAATGCTGTCAGATGCAAGGTCTTGGATGGATTTGCTGAAGCGTGAAATATAGCCTTGACAGACCTGATATGGAGAGGTATTAACAGATATACAGCACTCTCCTCTATATATTAAGTTATATGGAGAATATATAATTCAGTCTCTCTACTGCATGAAATGAATGGAATATGAGATCAGGCTATTTAACAGAAGAAAAGACTATGATGAGAAATTGAAGCAATGCAGAAGTGGATGTACTGGTATTGATGGAAACGGCAATGACTGTGTAGTGTTGTGATTTCTAACCAAGACAGCATTTAATTTTGAAGGTTTTGTAAGGAAACATTGTATTTTAAGGTGCCGTTATTACAATGCAATTACATAAATAAGTGCTGAGCCATATTAATTAATTATATGTTCTTCATGTACATATACCGGTAGGTTAGTTGCTTGTAATCATGCATAATTCACTATTACTATATACAGTACATTTAACATGCCGCATGTACGTAAATGTAGTGTAGCTGCTGTTGCTATGAATTTAGCAATGTAATTATATTCGGGTGTTTATTTATTTTTGGCTGCACTTATGAGTCCTAAAGGGCATTATGACATTTTAGAAGGTAAGGTTTTTCTAAATCCCTTTGCATAATAAAGCAAATTACAACTCAACATTCCTGTACTATTTTCCTGCTTAAGATAAAGATCTTTGACTCATAAATAAACTCATAAATAAAGTTTAAAAAAGATAAAAGAGCTTTGACAGTAAATTGATGACTGTTTTATTTATATTTATTAATAATAACAAAAATATTTTTAATTATTGGTTTAAATAAGTGTCCTTGTTACTTTACATGTATTTACTGTAGTAATAACAATAACATGCATAATTACATATACTAACCAAACAAACCCAAGTACTTTTTGTTAAGTAATATGTGACCCTGGACCACAAAACCAGTCATAAGTGTCAATTTTTTCGAATTAAGATCTGAAAGCTGAATAAATAAGCTTTCCATTGATGTATGGTTTGTTATGATAGGACGATATTTGGCCGAGATACAACTATTTGAAAATCTGGAATCGGAGGGTGCAAAAAAATCTAAATATTGAGAAAATCACCTTTAAAGTTGTCCAAATGAAGTTCTTAGCTATGCATATTACTGATCAAAAATTAAGTTTTGATATATTTACAGTAGGAAATTCACTGAATAAATCCTAATGATTTTTGGCATAAAAGAAAAAATCAATCATTTTGACCCATACAATGTATTTTTGGCTATTGCTACAAATATACCCCAGCGACTTAAGACTGGTTTTGTGGTTCAGGGTCAAATATTACTCAGTATCTAAATACATAATTACACTGTAATAAGGACACCTTTAAAAAGTGTAACCAAAATGTATCAAGTGTATCTTTTATATAACTTTTATATAAAAATTTGATGAATACTAATCATTCTATTGATCTGAAAATGAAACTTCAATATAACTTATAAAGAGTAAAATGACAGTTTTAACTTATTGTTATTTATAATAATCATAACAATAATTGTTTTTCACATGTTTAAATTATAATAATTCTCAGTATCCTCATAATTTAAAAAAATATTTATCATCATATTGTTATTGTTTTTTTTTTTGTTTTGGTTTTTTTTTATTATTAATGAAAATATAACTGTGTTATTCTGAGTGCCAAGCAATTTTATTATTATTTTATTTTATTTATTTATTTATTTATTTAGGTATTCCTATACCCTGTATCAAATTTGGTATTGATATTGGCATTGATCAAAACACTGAGGCATTACCAAAATGGACATCTTTGTACATTCTTTACCCCTAAAGACTGCATAAATCTTGAAGAGGTAATACATACCCTTAAGGTAGTAATGTACTCTTTTGGTATTACTATGAAACCATTAAGGGGATATGAAGGTACAAAAGTGTCTCTGTGAGGGTACTGCCCCAGTTAAAAGCTGTTGTACCCCTAAAGGTAAAATGTTTGCTTTTTTTTTTCAGAGAGTGTACCATAAGTACAAAATGTGCCGAGCTCTATCAAGAATGCTGTCTCAATAACAAGTCAAGTAGTGGCGGCCCTTGTCATATAAGTATTCATCTTATATGTAGGTAGTGCTGACAGTATTTGTTTATTATCTCTGTTCGGCTCTGGTTTATTATTTTTTGTGTGTGTGTGTGTTATTCTTTTGAAAATCTAATAAAAAACAAAGTAGTGGTGGCCCTGTAGATTAACAAAATCAAGAGCAAAATACAGGACTATGCAATGTCATATAGATTAGACAAAGAGAATTTCCCTTTCTTCCCTAAAGTCACAAATTAGCACAACACCCACTGCTCTTGGGCTAACTGCTAATGTACAGTAGTATTGACTATCAATCAGTGCTGCCACCGCTGAATGCTCTGTATCCAATTGCGCATGCTGCATGTGAAGCAGTGGGGCCATTGCTAGTCTTCCGTTCAATACACATGCACTGATTCTACAAAGGCAAAAGAAAAGAGGGAAAATAGAGACGAAGAGATAAAGTTAGAAACAGAGAGAACAGAAATATAACTAAGTAAAAGATAACCCTATGTGCCTACACAGAGTAGTTAGGTGGTCATGAGATTGCCAGGCCTTGCAGCAAAACTGGTGATCTTCAGGTGATAAGTTGTAGCTAATTAAAAATAAAGTGTTACGGCAGTGCCTAAAAGTATTTTATGTTTAGTACGAACAGTTGAGCTAGATGGGTGTTTTATAGTGTAGTTTAATGCCTTTGTTCCAGAGAGAGTGATAGAATGAAAGAAAGAAAAAAAGAATTTTCTGTGCAAATATTTTTGATGATTAAACCAGCCATATGCCCTTTCATGACTATAAAAGCTCTGGTGAATTGTGTGTATTTTAACATCTCATAAACAGTCAGGTCTGTTTGAGGTCTCTGTAGACTCTCTGTCAAACTTGACCTTTACCAAGTGAAAAGAGATGCAAATAGCCAGTCACTCCACTGTGCTGAGTTCTTTATTATTGTAAATTGGTTTAGAATCACCTGGATCCATTGAGAAAACCTGCCACTCATCTCAGAATTTCAATAATAGGATTTACCCGCTCCTTGCTACTTCCTAGGTTTCGTTTCTTTTAACCTACACTTTCATGGGTCTAAAATCTTAGTATCGGTTCACAAGCAGGATGATTATAGCAAACTACGGGATTAGTTTCACAATTGATGCACTTGCATCAGCAAGTTTATTTTAGCCTTGCCCTAAAAGCAGATAATGTTTCAAATATCCAGTGGAATGAATATATTGAAGACACGTGGGATTTGTATGCTAGGGGACTCTTCTTTTTTCCCCTCCGGTTTAAGAACTAGATTAAAGCAGCACAAAGGTTTTAAGGTTTAAAGGTTTTCAAACTTTTAAAGGAAAATATTGAGTCATTTTTATCTCCCAGTCTGGAATATGTACATCTTAAGCGCATTAGACAGAGGGTGGTAGGGAATTTGATTGAATTGTCTATTTCGTCATCTCTCTAAATTCAGCTTTACACCGGCTCATCATTTCAGTGATGTGAGATCTAGAACTTTTTCTCTCTCTCGTTCTTTTTTCTTTTTTTTTCAACATTTTTTATCCTCTCTAATTCCCCAAACGTTCTTTTACTTCCTCAGCCAGTACAAATAGATGATTTTATTTGTTAAATAAATAAAATAAAATATAGAAGATAAATAAAAATGCTAAATTTGAGATGAAATCTGAATGAATAGTATGGTAGTGATCATCTAATATCACTCCACATATAATTTTTCATTGTGCGAGCATTTGAAAAAGGATACTACAAAATGACTCATAAATAGTCAAATATAAATTTGAAAATATTGCTTTGGAACTATTATTGATATGTTGTTGTTAATGTTATTATTATTAATGCTTACTACTTATTTAATAAATACAAAATAAGTAAATATTTATGAAAATGTAATTCTGACAAGTGTTTTAACTCTGAATTTTTAGCATAGGCATGCAACATATGATTTTGGATTTGTTTGGAACTATTTTTGATAGTGGAGCCAAAATAGAATAATAATGTGTATGAACTGTTAGTTTCTCGATATTCTTGTCTATCCCTATTGTCTCATCTGAACCTGTTAAAAAGTTTCTCTTTCTGATTCATCACCTCGAGGTTTGTTGCAGTGGTCTTTGGGGAAAAAAGTGAGACATGAACTCACTCAGGAGTACAAAAGTAACAATAACTCCTTAAAAATATCCCCAAACTCAGCTGATCTCAGCTTCATTTAAGCCTGAGTTAGACACAAAAAAAGGAATAGTTTACCCAAAAATGAAAATTTGCTGAAAATGTACTCAACCTCAGGTCATCCAAAATGTAGATGAGTGAGTTTGTTTGTTTATCGGAACAGATTTGGAGAAATTTGGCATTACAACACTTGCTCAACAATGAATCCTCTGCAGTGAATGGGTGCCGTCAGAATGAGAGACCAAACACCTGATGAATACATCATAATCTACAAGTAATCCTCACAACTCCAGTCCATCCATTAACATCTTGTGAAGTGAAAAGCTGCATGTTTGTAACAAACAAATCCATCATCAAGATGTTTTTTTTTTTACTTCAAACTATTGCTGCCAGCTAAAACACGAGTCCTCTATCCATAATATTGTGTTCTCCAGTGAAAAAGTTGTCTTGTTTGAATCAGGAGAGAAATATGCACAGATCAATTACCAGATTTTAATGTGAGAGGGCAACAGGGAATGAAGTTTTTCACTGGAGGAAGTCGTTTTATGGATTATCAAAATGAGGGTTTAAAGATGAAATGCCTTAATGATGGATTTATTTCTAATAACAGAGCTTTTCACTTCACAAATTAGTAATTGATGAACTGGAGATGTGTGAGTTACTAGTGGATTATTGTGATGTTTTTATCAGCTGTTTGAACTCTCACTCTGACGGCACCCATTCACTCCAGAGGACCCACTGATGAGCAAGTGATGTAATGAAATTTCTCTAAATTTGTTTCAAGCTCATCTACATCTTGGATGGCCTGAGGGTAAGTCAATTTTCAGCAAATTTTCATTTTGGGGTGAACTACTCCTTTAAGATCGATATACCTCATATGCATAGAGTACAATGTCGTATGCTGTTGGGGACCATGAAGAGGAAAATAAAATTCTGATTTAGACAGGGAGAGCCGAGAGCAATCCCCTAGCACAGCTCTATTCCCCCCTCAGTCTCGTTCAGAGAACGTGCTATGAATAATGAAAATGGTAGAAAGCTCTTGATTAACTCATTCTTTAGAAAATTCAGACCCTTGTAGCTGTACAGGAGCTGTTCCCATTTGAAGTTCTGGTGTTTTAGCAAGGGAAGCTGGTGTTTCCACCTGGCTTTTAACTGGCTCAAACAGCAACTTGGTCAAATATTTTCCTACTGTTACCACATTTAATCTGTATTTGCAGATTTGGAGAATCTTATTAGCCCTTAAAAAGAGCTGAAATAAAATGATTTTTTATTATTTTTTTGCTATGTCTTTGATTGAAATGATAACATACAATTAACAGTCTTACACATACAGTGCATGAAATGGTAAAACTGCTAATGAGCCATGAAATAATTTGGAAAAACTAAAGCTATTCTACATAACTAATTGAGACCCGTAGCCCCTATAGGGTCAAAATTGTAACTAAGATATTAATACTTTCCACACTTTCCAAGTTTATTAATGATAGAACATTCAGACAGTTGTTTTGTATTACACGTTTCCTCACATATCCAGAACAGAAATCTGAACACTGGATAAAATTAGGTTTAAAGAAAAAAAAAAAAGAAAAAAAAATGTTGACCAATGTTTTTAAGGCTTTTACAGAGGGATTCTGGATATCTTTATATTAACAAAACACAAAACTTGAAAAAAGACAAGTTATGGAGGCACAATAGCCTAATATCTCAAAACTGACTTGAAAAAGCTATGGTTTTGCCTGTATGGTTTTGTGCCATCATTCCATTCAAATACTAAAGATTTTTATTTTTGCACTCCAGGAAAACATCTCTTAATCTCTGAAAACCTTGTGATTAAAGACAATGTGACTGTGAAGCTACCAGATTAATTGTGAATCCCTTTGTTTTACTTCTTATTAAATGGACAGCATATTAGCATATCAGAAGATATTTAAAAAATATATAAGATTTTTTTTCGTTTTGGTGGGTAATTGTGCACCCATGTGTAAAGTAGGCAACTTGAGCAGGACCTAAATGCAGAAGGTTTATCAAATAACCTCAACTATACCAGAAAAACAAGGAATACAAGAAACAAAACTGAGCATACCAACACTAGCCATACACTGACAAGACCTTACAAAGAACATAGGAAACTGAAGTTTATATGCACATAGGCTGGTAGACTAATAATACACCAGGACACAATCAGGGAACTAATTAAAAAAAAAAGGAACTACAAAATGTGGCACAGGAAAAATGAACAGAACACAGCCTAAACATCCAAATAACAAAAACACAAGGTAGAAAACTTTTAACACCATGTCTATATAATGCACTAAAAACAATTCCATCCTCATCATACATGCAATTATTAAAAAACACTTTCTTTCACAGCGTATTACTTCTTCAATGTAAACCACAGCCTGAGCTGCAAACGAGGACATCAACAGTCAGATAATGTTTCATTTAATGTTTCATTTATAAGGATTATGTTACAGCTTCATTTTATGTTTTATATATGTATTTTTGTATACTATTCAAAACATGCATGTTCTGAAACATCTCTGCTCACCTCATGAGCATGGTGTCACTCTCTTGCTCTCCTTTGCCCTCT
The DNA here is from genome assembly GCA_021397915.2 of Tor tambroides. NCBI lineage: Eukaryota > Metazoa > Chordata > Actinopteri > Cypriniformes > Cyprinidae > Tor > Tor tambroides. Next base: position 30,653 of record JAFVLL020037581.1, on the reverse strand, counting down.
AATTTTATTGGTACTGGAAGTACATTATGCACATGATTAGATGTAAAATCTTTTTATCTGCTCGTGACAGTAATATTGGATGAGAGGATCACACCCTGAAAAGCCATAGTGGTTAATTAGTGGCATAGCCCATGAAATCATATAAATGTCAGAGATTGTGTGAGTGGACAGCTACCAAAAGGAAACTGCCATGTGAATGCCGACCATAAATTATATCGAAATGAGAGTCTGTATCTGATTTGGTGGATTTACAAGCCTTAAATTCAAAACGAAAAAGTGGGAAAATTTTAAGCAAATCATTTTGTGGATTATAAGTGGATAAAGTGTACAAATAAAAAGAAAGCTCTCTTTTTGTCTTTTTAAAGACTGCCTTAGTTAACCTGTCATCAGCATATTTTCATAAGAACTGCTAAGAAGATGTGAGCACAATGATGCAATTCAAACGCAACTTTAAAAGTACAGACTGTTGCAGTTGTACGTGTTTCTGCGTGTAAACTTTTTTAAGTGAATTGTAACTATGAAAAACATTTTCTATGGGTGACAGTGTTGTAGAATAATTGAAAACATTACGGAAACAAAGCTTAAGGTAGATAAATGTTTGTAACACAGGTTGTTTGTAACACATTATTTGTAACACAGGCTGTCCAATGTTCAAAACTTTGCATATTGCGTTCATATCTTTAAAGAAGCCTTGCATTTGCAGAAGCATTGGTTCAAATAACTCATTTATTATGAAATATCATAGGAACATTACTTTAGATCACCCACACACAAGATAACAATAATTTCACTGTGTAGTTAGTTGTTAGTACAATACTACATAAAAACAAATGTAATTTCTACATTAAATAATTTAGTTCAGGCAAAAATTAAAAAATTCTATATTAGTACTCAATTTAAGCTTGTAGAAATTAAAGTTTGAACTTATAACTATATTTTACTTGGAATTGTTTGTTATGTTTACAAGGATTCTTTAAGTAAATATCAAAGTCATGATCCCGATTGTTCCCATCATGCACTTGGGCATGAATAATTAATAAGGTTAACTTTTTTTCTGTTTTCGAGATGTATTTACACTGTTTTATGGTTGCTTTTGTTGTTAGGTTTAGTAAATTACTGTTTTGTGACATCTGGAGTTGATTTTCTACTCAAAATGACCCATTCATACTCAAACACTATCCACCGATTGTCACCGTCATTGTGCATGGTGTACCAAGTATTGAGCTCTCTGTGTTCAGTTGGGAAGTAATTCTATTGTGTGGGCATATTATCTTAAAAGGATAATAAGCTGTCTACTTGCTTACTTACATATTTGCGAGTGAATCGTACGCTTTAATTGCGTGGTTGTGTTCCAGTGCTACACTGATTGAGTAAATTTTAGAAGCCGTGACTGAGTGAAATGTACTTAAGTATTGCAGATTCAACTTAAAATAATTAAGTAAAATGTACTCATCAAACTCTAACTGGCCATGTTAAATTTACTTATTTTCTTTTCTAATTTTTACCTAACCTAGTTAAGTAGATTTACTTAATTAAATACTTGCAAATTTACTTAAAATTTATGTGTGCAAAAACTTGCCAAATAAAAATTAAGTAAATCTTACTTATTGTTTTTTCAGTGCATGATGCAGCTTTCATTATGGTTCTACACATTCATACATCATTGTAATAGACTAAAGAGAAAAGTACAGACACTGGAATCATTAAAGAAAATTTGAAAAGAAATAATCAGCTCACATCAGGTTTTTCAAAAACTTTAGATAAGAAGAAATTAGATAAGAAAAGAAAGATAAGAACAAACTACAGTAGGCCTACAGTAAAATGTCAACTGGAGTGTTCCTCACTACACTTCTATGTTTTTATCAACCTTGTCTTTTGGATTTGGCCACAGGTTCTCATCCACATCATGATGGATGTTTTTATTAGCTAAATATCTTAGAAAAAATCTTCTGGCATGGCAAATACAGGCCTGACATTGGTCTCCTCCTGTGATGTCATTGCATGCATCATCTATGGCCTGGAGAAGAGTGACTTGTTTGTGAGGGTGCCTATCATAGACGATTCACCTCCATCTGGAGAAAAATTCTTCAGTTGGGTTACAGTAAGGAAAGGGGAGTATGGGGGTAAATACAAGGTGATAAACTGTGGATGGGCCTGAAGCCATGATTGCACTCAGTGCCGTCGCTAGGAATTCTGGGCCCATTGCACTGATTTTGCTATGGGGTCCCCTCAAAATCACATTCAGTGGGGGGTGGTCAGGCCCCCAAGCAAACATCATTCTGGGCCGCTCTCAACCTCTCCTCCATGTCATGGCCAGGTTAAACCCTGCCTCATCCAAAAATATGAATGGTTTTCATCAGCTTCCAGCTCTATCACCCTCTAAAAAGGCATTTATTGTAGGAAAAACAATTACTGATGATGACAATGATGTAGAATTTTTTTGGAATTTTGGAAAATTTATACATCATCTGAAAGCTGAATAAGCTTTCCATTGATGTATGGTTTGTTATGATAGGACGATATTTGGCCGAGATACAACTATTTGAAAATCTGTAATCTGAGGGTGCAAAAAAATCAAAATATTGAGAAAATCGCCTTTAAAGTTGTTAAAAATGAAGTTCTTAGCAATGCATATTACTAATCAAAAATTCAGTTTTGATATATTTACGGTAGGAAATTTACAAAATATCTTCATGGAATGTGATATTTACTTAATATCCTAATAGTTTTTGGTATAAAAGAAAAATCAATCATTTTGACCCATACAATGTATTTTTGGCTATTGCTACAAATATACCCCAGCGACTTAAGACTGGTTTTGTGGTCCAGGGTCACAATTGATAGTTAGATCATTGTAATGTATTGCATATTGTATACAAGCATTTGGAAAACGTGTTAAGTGTTTTGAAAAATGTGCATTTTGGTCATCCATTGTGAATTATGTCTAGAGTTTTGAAAAATGACATGAAGGTTCTGTTATTAGTGCAAAAATATTTAAAAAAAAAACTGTAAAACCATGCAACCTGACAATCAAGAACAAAGCCACCCCATCTTTATAATTTCAGAATGTCTTTATTTGTTTAGAGCAGAGATACAATGATGTTTAACATAACACATTTAAACACATGAATGAGGTTTATTTGAGGCAGGAAAGCTGTAAATAGTTTTTTTTTTAGAACAACAGCAGCACAGATCAAACAGGCAGCATAACCTGAACCTACTAAAAGAAATCTTACTGTGACATTACTACTGGGAATGTTTTTCATTTATAAAATCTCAAGTTACAAATTGTTCACATTTCACATAAACCGATTACAAATCATACAAATGTCTCACTGCTAATGTGTTTGTTATGATTACATTGGTCCTATATGGACTTTAGAGAGTTCAGACCATTTACCATCAAACCACTTAGTTATGAATTACATACTGCTAGTCGAATAATTACTATTAATGGTCACCAAAGCCACATTCCTACTATATTGGAAGCAATTGGACAAGAGGCAAAAGACTTAAAATACAACAACTTTCCTATTGGATCCATTGCTGGTGACACCTGCACATTTTATAAAATATTCATTAGCTTCATCTGTGGGACACTGTGCTTCTTGCGACGTCACTGATCCCCTTAAACCCTCTTCAATATATATTCATGGCACTCTAGGATTGATATAAATGTTGTTCTGAGTAAAGGTAAGGCACAGAAAGAATCAATAATCAGTACAAAGGAAGTGACTGATTAAGGAAAGAGTGACTGCGTTAGACATCTGAAAGCACAGTAAAGGTGCATGAATTGTCTAATTAAGTTAGACATAAATAAGGGACTCTAAATGACTCCTCAAATCAGTATTAATCACTATAGCATACTTTTAATAACTAGCACCCTAATTCTCATCCTCTATTCCTCTTAAAGCATCTGAAGTAACAGATCATGTTGAGAGGTAGAACAGAGACACCTACAGACTGTTGAGGGGAATCCTGATACAATTTGCTTTGGTACATTTAAATAATTAAAAAAGTTGGCTGAATTTTTAAAGATTAGTGCAAACATTTGCCTAGTAATTATAATACTACTTTGTAGTTTTATAAAATACATTTTACATTTCAAACATCCACAGGGGTTATTATAGCTAACATTTTGTTGCCACTGGTAGTTTGTACCAGTGGAACTGTAAATCCTGTACTGGAAAGTAAACTATATAGACAAACTGGTCTATTTGTTTACACCGTAGATCACAGAAGGAAAGTTCAAGAGACTGAAAAACTCATCACTTGAGTTTGAAAAGGCACTGAGCAGAAAATCTGGAAGACCTGCTTTTATATAAATAGGCACAATGGGTGAAACTTAAGTAAACTATTATTATTATAAGTCTGATACACAAGCTTCTTGACTGCTGTAATAATAAATTTTTAGATGCAGCCAGATCTACCACTGCCCGTATCCATTCATGCCATTGTCCCCTGATGGAGTGATGGTGACTGAATCGAGAAAAGGACGGAGTGCTTGTCCAAAAGGTCTATGGAGAAGGAAAGTGTAATTCCATCCAGTTATTACTAATACTACCACTAGTGTCAACAACAACAACAAATTTGATTGTAAAGTTGTAAGGGCAAACTTACGTAGCGAGCACCTCAGATGGGAGGTCAGTGATGTATGAGGGAATCTTAGTTCCAGTTAAAAACTGTGCAACCTCAGAGCTAAAGGTGTTACAGTTGTGTTCAAAGAGGTGGTATTTTTCAGGTCTGTAGAAAAAAAGGATGAAGTACAGGTTTGTACATGTAAATTGTAATTTCTGTAGTTAAAAATTATGAGAGATTTCTCAAAAACCAATGCCATATTTTTGTCTTTGCATACTAAACTGGGTAAATATGCAGTTTCCTGTTAAATTCAAAAAAAGAAAGATATACTGACCTGTAAGTAGACTCCCTGAGCGAAGACAGATATTCCTGAAAAAGATCCCTGGGAACTTCTGTGTTTCCAAGGTCCACTGTGGAATCAGGCATACCTAGAATAGTACCACCCTGAAACATGACAACATTTCATGATTATGATGGGTTACAGACTAACATAGCCTTTTACTTTTCAGATATCTTGAGAAACAAATGCCTCTTACCGGAAAGCAGCTCATAATGCCTCCTCCTCCAAAGAAAAACTCTTCCCCATAAACCACTATAGAGGTGTGCCTTCATTAAGCAATCCAAGAATAATACATTAAAGCAAAGACATGTTCAACTGTTTATTAAGTTTAAACAAATACAAAATATAAGCATTTTCACTAGTGGCCTCAAACCTTTGGACTCCTCTGTATATTAAATTCTGCTGCCAGAGTTTAAAAAAAGAAAAAAAAACACATACTCACCATATTCCCTCGACTTGCTTTCCTGTCAATGTAGATACAGAATTGCAATCAGTGATTTCTTCACATACTTCCAAAGGTGAATTTTTATCCAGAATGTATAAAATATCTTATTTCTCTTTGACTTTACGAAAAATAAACAACAACAATCTCAACAACACTAAAACATAGGCTATATTTCTATTCTAGAAGCATCACCACCTCCCCTGAACAACTTTAGCCGGATAAGTTAGCTGCAGAACTCACCTAACATCATGGGACTCAGCTGACGGGCCAGTCCTTTTGACAGGTCATAAATGTACAACTTCACGTTGAAAGAACTTCCATCCGCCATCGCTACGGCTTTAGACAAACGTGTGTTTACAAACAAAAACGCAACTCTACAGCTAGCAAACTGAAACTTAGCTTGAGTTTCTCGCTCTGATTGAACTCGAAAAACCAGACTTCGGTGTTTTGCTGGCTCACATTTCCATCATCTCATTAAACATTCACACAAAGAACACATTCGTTGTCGTTTTAAATTATTTTAGGAAAATAATAAACCACGGGTTGTTGACAAATCCGACGCAGCGTTCACGTCCGCCTCGTTACAGTGACACAGTGATATTTTGATACCGGTTATGACAAATGTGCTTATTCATTGGGGACCCGACCAATGGCAGCACAGATGCATCTGTCAAACAGCTGTAATATCCTCCAAAACGCTAGATGGCGAATTTTATGAGAACAAACACGATGGTGTTCATGCTCACCACAGAATCAACTACTAAGCGGAAGTCATGTTCGAGATTCGGTTCGTTTGAACAGTTCGTTTTAATGAGCCAGTTCAAAACTCCGATTTAGTGACTCCTTCCTCATTACGTGGTCTCTGACATCCCGGCGTTTCATAAACATGCTTTAAATCTTTAGTAAGTCCATATATGGACCCATACTGATGTTTATTATAGTATTTCGAATAGCTTTTACTTTTTTCCCCAACGGTCAAATCCTGAGTCCGAAAATGCTCACACATTTTGTTCGGTTCACTCGAGAATCGCTGTGAACCAGTTCGATTCGTGGACAAATTGTGCAGATATCTGTTGAGAACCGAGTCAATCTATTCAAAGAAAAGAACTGAGTGAAATGAAAGATATGTTCAAGGCCATGAAAATGTTTGTCCTCCTTAATTTTTAATGGTAAATTTTTTATTTATTTATTTTTTTCATTACAAATGGTAAACAATTAGTATTTTGTTAAACTGTTTCCGCGGGTCCCAGAAACATTTGTTTACTTCCTCGTGCACGGATTAACCAGTCACTCCGCCCTTGTCTCGCCATTGGTTCTTGCCGTTCGATAGTCGTCTCTGATACGCTGTTGGAACTGTCACTCAAATTCTGGCGCACTGACTGGGTGCATGCATGCGCGGTTGTAAAGGCAAGGGAAACAAAGTTCTACTGCTGAAAAGAAAAAGTGCGTGCCTAATCTGAAATTTAAGAAAATTTGCTTTGTTTTTCCCCAAATTTAATTGAAAGCAACCCTGAAACGGTTCTTAGCGAAAGCGAAGAGTAATGGCGGAGTGGAGCGCATACTATCAAAACGAAGGCGATGAGGTTGAGGAGGACGAAGAGGATTCTGGAGGTTAGCATAGCTAACTGCATTAATTGTCCTCTGTGATATAAGTTGCACGCTTTGCACTCCATTAAACTTAACTTACTTATATGAAATTAAGATGTGATTAAATGAGAAAATCTTAATTACTTTTAAATTATTAGGTGATTACAAAATCAGTGGCCGCGACAGTCTGGTGTTTTTGGTTGATGCATCCAAAGAGATGTTCATCAAGGGTGAGGATGGAGAGCCATCAAATTTTGACATGACTATGCAGGTGAGTCAGACTTTACCATTTTATTCATTCATTATCTTTTGTTTTCACCAAATATTCTTGTGTTTTTCTCCAGTACATGTCTAATAGACATTACTCTCTGTTGTATCTAGTGTGTACGTAGTGTGTACACTAGTAAGATCATAAGCAGTGACAAAGACATGGTCGCTTTGGTGTTCTATGCGACTGAGCAGAGCAAGAATCCAAGAAATTCCTTCAAGCATGTCTACGTCTACCACGACTTGGATTCACCTGGTGGGTAACTAACTCTTTGTGCTTTTCAGATTGCGTATATGATAGTGAATTTATCTCATGTACTGATACCCTTTTCAGGATCTCAACGTGTACTGGATATTGATAAACTGCTGGGTGAGAAAGGAGCTCAATTCGCTGAAAACACCTTGGGCAGTGGGGAAACATCCCTCGGAGAAGCTCTGTGGTGCTGCTCCAACCTTTACAGTGACATCAAGTTGCGACTGTCACACAAGCGCCTTATGATCTTCACGTGCAGGGATGACCCTCACGGAGGAGACGGTGCTAAAGACAGACAGGCTCGTACAAAGGCTGCTGACCTTAAAGAGACAGGTAGGCTGAATAGAAGGGGAAAATGACAGTCTTACTGATGGACAATTTATAACCTATGTTCTGTTGTTCCTCAGGTGTGGTCCTAGACTTGATGCACCTTACAAAGCCAGGAGGTTTTGATGTTTCCCTGTTCTTCTGTGACATTGTAAGCCCTCCAGAAGATGAAAGCGAGCTTGGCCTCCAGATTGAGCCCTGCAGGAAACTCGAGGACTTGCAGAAGAGGGTCAGAGCTAAAGAGTTAAAGAAAAGATCTCAAAGCCGGTAAATGCACTGCCCATGTCAAATCATTCATCAGATTGCTTGTCCTATGTAATGTCAAGGGGATGCTGGATATATACAGCAGGTGATATTTTTCTGTAGTGTTTGTAATTGGATTTTAATTCAATTTGCTTTAATTCAAAGAAGAAGACAAGCATGTTGATGATAATTTTTCAAGTCCCTATGGTTATCAGTTCCTTTCTTTCCTATTGTGATGTAAATCCAAACAAGAAAAAATATAATGCAGGATTTGTCCATCAAGAATTGATGCTAAATTTCTCAAATGATACAGAATGACATCTACCAATACTTTAGTTTTGTCTAATACTGTGAACTATACAAGGAACCTCTCATTTTGTGCATTACTATAATATAAGAGTTTAAAATTAAAAACAGAACCCAAACCTTTACATTAAACTTCTAGTTATTTTCAGATATAATAATCACAGTTAAAAACGTACATTCTTGTATACAACTCAGTTGCACATAAAGTAGTTTTCCTAATAACTTGTCTTTATGACAGATATATAATTAATAGTAAATAAGCTCCTCACTAGTTTTTTTTTTTTTATATCTAACCAACCAACTAGGAACACTTTATAAAGTTTTTTAAACAATCGGCCATCTGGTGCAGTTGCTTTTATTGGTCGATACATCAGTGCATCCCTATTAAAAATAGTTTTTTTTTAACATTGGGTTTTGCAATATTTATGCAAAGTTTCACTTTACTTGACCATATGTAAATATTTCAAAATATAGTTTCTGGATCAAAATAGTTCCAGAATGCAGTTCTTAGATTTATATATACTTTTTAATTGTGTTCAAGGTTAACATTCTCTCTCGGAGAAGGTGTCAATCTGGCAGTCGGCGTGTATGTGTTGGCCAGGACTGCCATCAAACCTTCTGCTGTCAAGCTTCACAGAGATACTAACGAACCAGTGCGCACTAAAACCCGTTACTTCCATGCCCATAATGGGGGGATACTTTTGCCAAATGATATGAAGAGGGCACAGGTAATCAGAATCAACACTATCACAAAGCTATACTGTAATTTGCTTGTTGTGTCCCTTTTATCTAAAAGTTACCATATTTTCTTATACAAAATGTACTACTTTCCATGAAGGTTTATGGGAATAAACAGATTGTGATGGAAAAGGATGAGGTGGATGAGATTAAGAAGTTTGATGATCCAGGTTTGATTCTGATTGGGTTTAAGCCCATGGACCATCTCAAACTGCACCATCATATACGGCCCGCTCTCTTCATATACCCTGAGGAAGAGCAGATATCAGGCAGGTCTTCATTTGCTGATTTCTTGAGCCTAAGCACCTCTTTCAGCTCAATCCAGTTGTTTTATTAACTGATGGTTTTCTCATTTTGGAAATCTGATGTGTAGTTCTTTATTTTTTCTTTTGTTTACCCTAGGAAGCTCCTGTATGTTTACAGCTCTGCTTTTGAAGTGCAGTGAAAAAAATGTATTTGCATTGTGCAGATACATCCCTCGTCGTAACACTCCACCTCGGTTTGTGGCACTAGTTCCCCAGAGAGAAGAACTGGATCAGAGTCAAACCCAGGCAACACCTCCAGGTAACTGCAAGACTGAACAATTTTCATTTACACTGAACGTTACTTTCAACTGTATGGCTAATTGATCTTTTTATATATCAAATAGTAATATTAAATTGTGGGATCCTATATTTTAGGCTTCCATGTGATATTTCTTCCCTTTGCTGATGACATACGCACTGTGGATGCTCACGTGGGTCCCACAGCCTCTGATGAGCAGGTGGACAAGATGAAAGAGATTGTGCACAAGCTCCGCTTTAAATACAGGTGTGTGGTTTTCTACAAGTTGTGCCCAGTGCATTCTTCAGTCATGGAGTTGTAGTTAATTTGTACTGTAAATCTTATGTTTTTCTAGGAGTGATGCATTTGAAAACCCAGTGCTACAGCAGCACTACAGGAACCTGGAGGCTTTGGCTCTGAATATGCTTGAACCCGAGCCCATTGAGGATTTCACAAGTATTTCTTGAGATCTGAAATGTTTTTAATGGATAATTCTATTTTTATTTTCGATTACTGTCTCACACTCTGTGTGTTCCCTCAGTGCCCAAGGTACAAATGATGGATGCTCGTCTTGGTCCACTGGCTCAAGAGTTCAAAGATTTAGTCTATCCTCCTGATTATAACCCAGAAGGGAAGCCTGCGGCTAAACGCAAAACTGGTAAGATTTCAAATGGTCTTACATTAATGTAAAGCATGAGTCAGGGATGTAATTTTCTGTATTTAAGCTGATAAAAAAAAAAAACATGAATGAAAAAAAACTGCTGCATTTTCAGATACATTTATTTCCAGTGTTGTCAACTGCTTTCAGTTGAAAGTAGCTAAAACTGGTAGCTAAATGTCACTAGATGACATCATAATGGCAAATTCACTGATCTATATAAAGATGAATATAGATTAGTGAGCAAGATGAGAACTTAGATAAAGTTTGTCCAAGAGGTTGTCTGTCCCTAAACTTTTGAAAAAAGTCTCAAAAGGAGTGGGGAAGTCGCAAAATCTAGCTACAAAATTGCTAAATTGGCTACAAATATTTGGAATATTGGTTTATTTCTTGTATGGATAGTTTCCGACACCACTGCACAAGCTAGTGCCACCTTAAAACCACTCTGTGTGGAACACCCTTAGAATCTCAGCCAGGGTCCACAATTAACAAATTAGTGTTGGCAAGCAAGTGAAATGGTGATAGTTGCCAGCTGGCCACTGCGTGTTTCAAAATGAAGTGTGGCCCTGTGTTCATTTACACGTGAGCAGCCCATGATCCAGTGATTTAGTGTCTCTGAGAGGCTCCACATGAATTCCATTACTGCAAGTGCTGGGCCGCTTATAATGTGCGTTTGAAAATGCAGCACGTGCCAACCGTATTCCCAAATTTGTATTGACAATCATTTATAAATCTGTCAATAAAAAAGAAGCTCTAGAGCAGGGGTAGGCAATGTCAGTCCTGGAGTGCTGATGTCCTGCAGAGTTTAGCTCCAACCCTGAAAAAACCTCACCTGCCTGTAGCCCTAGTAATTCTGAAGACCTTGATTAGCTTGTTCAGCATAAGGATCCATCTGCTCTCTTATGGCTCTCGCGGTACTGTGATGTCATACACTGATCATTCTGCACGGCGCCGCTTCCCAAGTGGCAGCACTAGGGCGGGGCTTGACGGGGCTATAGCCCCATCAGAAACTTGCTTAGCCCCGGCACAGCCCCCCCAAGGATTTCCAAATGATTTTCCTGTTTTTTAAGTCTCTGTGTCACTCTCATTAACATTGAAAAATAAACATTAAAAACCTAAAAAAAAAGTGCCTAATATGTGGCCTATAAACAATTGATATTATGGGGGAGGGGTCAAGCAACTCAAGCAAGCAACGTGCAAATTTTGCGCAAGACTGTGAAGGTCAATTCACTATAGAGAAAGTGAAAGTAAAAAAACTGATGGCTAACGCTGCATTAACCGCGCATATTCTCTCTGAGACAATGAGAGACGAATCTACTCTTAACATATGCTGATAACGGTTTTTAACTGTCTTTAAATTATTCCCTTAATATTTCTTTTGTGGCTTGTATAGTGAAAAACATGAGAAGAAATGTATTTAGCATTAAACAGGTTGTTTTTGAAAATCAGTGCCTGAAATAAAGCTGCTCTGAATTTTCACTGATGACTGCAGTGTTAATAATTTTAATTATAGGCCTATAATTCATTGTATAAATTAATAGACCTGTTTTACATTTACATTTACATTTAGTCATTTAGCAGACGCTTTTATCCAAAGCGACTTGATAAAACTTGATAAAAAGCAATCAAAACCAACAAAAGAGCAACAACATGCAAGTGCTATTACAAGTCTTGGTTAGCTTAACGCAGTACACATAGAAAGGTTGTTTTTTTTTTTGTTGTTTTTTTTAAACAAGTAGATAGAATATAGAACAAAGAAACCTAGTGGTGGTGGTGTTGTTTTTTTTAATAAGAAACAAGTAGATAGAAAAAAGAAAGCTAGTTTTAGTTTTACAAGAAAAGCTAGCAGTTAGAGAATAAATAGGCAGTGGCTATTTACACTCAGTGCAAATAGCAATAGATGCTATTTACACTCAGTGCAAATAGCAATAGATGCTATTTACACTCAGTGTAAATAGCAATTAAATGCTATTTACACTAAGTGCAAATAGCATATTTTTATGATCAGATATATTTACACTAAGTCCAAATAGCGATAGATGCTATTTACACTAAGTCCAAATAGCGATGGATGCTATTTACACTAAGTGCAAATAGCGATGGATGCTATTTACACTAAGTGCGAATCACAAATTTTTTTAGCGATATTTACTATTTACACTAAGTGTAAATAGCGATGGAAGCTACATTAAGTGCAAATAGCAATGCATTCTATTTACACCAAGTGAAAATAGCAGTATTTTTTTAAAGATATGCTATTTACACTAAGTGCAAATAGCTATAGATTCTATTTACACTGTTAAAATAGCAAGATTTTCTGCAATTTATACTACTTATTGCAAATAGTGGCAATTATCTGCACCTCAGTATTGTAGTACATTATAAAACAGTATGCAATAATAACATACTGAGTGTAAATTATAGTTTTAATTCAAATTATTAAATGGATGCCATATTGGGACAATAAAGCCCTCCCTACACCTACCCTTACCCTACCCGATACTCTTATTTTCAACTTTTTGATTATTTTCTTCATTTTTATTTAAAATAAATGCCTTTCTGATGCAATATGAGATTTGAAAAGGGAGAAAAAAAAGTTCGGCAAAAGGCGGGCTCGAACTCGGGTCGATCGCGTCAAAATGCATACGTTTTACCATCTACGCCACTGAACCTAGCGTAAAATTGTTGTCTTTTTTTAGTGTTGACTAACTCAATCACACGTTAGTGGGCGGAGTTAGTGTAAATAGCCTTTGCCAACAAGACGGGCAATTTGCACTTAGTGTAAATAGACACTGCGGAATAAATATGCAATTGATAGAAAAAAAGTAAAATATGCCTTTTTCGAAGCTGCTGTATATAAAAAACTGATAGCTAAAGTTTAGGCGTTCATTACTTTCTCTCAATTTAATTAGTTTCTTAGCACCCCCTCTAAACTGTCAAGCCCCCTCCCTTAGCACCCCCAACAAAAAAATCTGACGTTTCCTAACCCTGCTCTAGAGTCTCTGTACTGTAATTTGACTGGTCTGTAAAATAAAAAATTATCATGAAATATCAAATACTCATATCACTTATTTTACATTACAATAGTATTATTGCAGCAGTAATGTATTTATTTGATTTATTTTAATTATAAAATTAATAATAATAATTGTCGTCATATTGAATGGAATTTTTTTTTGTCCTTTTAGCATGCCTAATGCATAATATTATGGGATACTGCAAAGACATAGCAGCATGCTTCAGTGTGCATTGGAAATTACTTCTGACTTCTATAGATTGGCTGTCCTGTTTTAGTTTCCGTGCCACTACATTCAGAAATGTTCAAAGTTGACAGTAACATAATCTTTACTTGAGTGTTTTCTTTCTTTTTGCCCAGCTGAATCTGGTGGTGGTGGTGCTGAAAAGAAGCCAAAAGTTGAGATGTCCGAGGATGAGCTGAAAAACCATGTGGCAAAGGGCACCTTGGGAAAACTGACAGTGCCTGTGCTAAAAGATGCATGCAAGCAGTTTGGAATACGTACAACAGGAACCAAGAAACAGGAGCTTATTGATGCCCTGACCATGCACCTCTCCAAATAAAAGTTCTTAAGGCCTTGCCCATATTTTGGCACCTTGATACCTTGATTACATACTTGTTCATAGAATAAATACAGAAAGATTTGTATTTCTGCACATTCTAAATGCCTTTCCTGTCTAAGAGCAAAATTCCATTCAGCATTGTGATTGTTGTCATAACAGATGTAATAAAAGCTTGAATTTTGTAATTTTGACAGTAGCATTTAATGTCCTTATTTCATCTCATTTGCTTGCTATTCTTATTCTTTTCTTAAGCCTCACCAGCACTGGCATGATTTAATACATGACAGTAAATGAAGAAATTTAATCAAACATCTTGATCTTGAAACACTTTGGTTTAACTTAAATTAATATGGAAACTTTTCTTAATGTTGTCCATTGATACTTTGGCCATGTAGATTATAGAATTTATGCCCGATAAATTGAACACCTATCCTAAATATAATTCAACAAATCCATGTTTAGTAAACATTTGGGTTGAGCAGCTAGTTTGTTTAATACTCTCACAGCAACTTCAAATCTATTTTAAATCCATCCCACTGATTTTAATTTCAAAATCAGTGTAGAAATAGTGGGGAGAAAAATACAGATTCCATCTCCAGCCTAGGCATGAGAAAATATCTGATACTTATTATTTTGTTATATAACTAATAAACAGTTTACTAGTTTGTGGGTTTCTATAACACCTGGAATGAAGTAATCAGGCATTGTCATTTATATTCTCATTATCAAGAAATGAAAACAAAGAGAAGGATGACTACTCATTTGCCACAGATGTTTGAAATTACAGCAGATCTAAATGTAGATGTCTGGATTTTATTTTCTGCTAAACCAATAAAGCAGAGCTAGAGGGCTGTTTATACAGACCCTACACAAACCGAAAAAAATTATCAGGGGAAAAAAAAAAAAAAATCAATGTCTCCAAAAAGAACTAGGAAGTCTCTTATTAATTTCCTAATGTGGGGCATGCTGGCGACCGAGACGTGTTTGACAGTCCCATGGGATGCAACCTGCTCGTGACGCAAGCCAGCGGAAAGCCAATGACGTTTTGCGCATGCTCACGTTGAGCCAGAGAGCTGCAAGGAAAAAGTACAAGAGACAAAGGAATAAACAACTCAAGGAGTGGACGCGAAAAAGCCAAGTTAGAGAAACGAAAGCAGCCCAGCCCGTAACATATCGTATACCGACAGAGGTAAGTGCTAGGAAGGAGTACACTGACACTTTGAAAGGTGTCATTTTGTCCGTTGTTATCAAACGAGTAGCACGTAGCCAGAGTGTCAAATTGGTCTGAACGCAGTAGTTCAGTAGCCCAAACAAAAATAAATTAATTAAACTTGTGTACGAAGTGTTAAATATCGTTTCTGTCCGTGAATAAGTCACAAACACCCATCCAGTCAGCTGGCAGGAAGTTTTGTACAGCCATTCCCAATGCAGTCATCCTGGGCACCACTGCACATTAGCCTTATAGGCGTCAAAAGGGTTCGTGTTTAGACTTGCCACTCGGTTAAACGCTAATTAATGTTCAGGATTGAAGCATTTGTTGTTTTGTTTTCATTATCAGATTTCTAATCACTCTTTTGTTGTGTTTGTTTTCGACTCTAAAGCCAAGGTTATCTCTGTGGTTCTCACGGTGGTCTACTATGGCAGTTGCCAGGGTCTTGCACTGCTGACCCATTTAGTCCCAGTCAGCTGTACAAGTCATGCTGTAAGTCTTTTCCACCCTGATGTCGGCCAAAATGGAAAGAACTGCTCTGCCCTAGTGGTTACTATGGTGCTTGGCAAGTCTTTGTGCAAAACCAACATTAAGAGCACAGAAAGAGGACACAATCGAATCTGCTTCTGAGAAGATCCACTGGTTTCCACTTGTGTTTTTTTGTTCTTTCCACTGATTCACTGCAAGGTGCACTGGCTCACCTTTCACTCCAGTAGCTACCTCCCCTCCCCTTGCCACTCATCCCAAGCAGCTGAGAGGTTGCTGTGGAGATGATAGTGGTGACATAGCAGCAGGAATGGGGAGTACTCCATGTTCTGGTAAGGGGAGGGGGGTCGGGGGGTTTCACGAGCTGGGCTGTATGCCATGGAAGGTCAGCAAGCAGAAAGGAGAAGCCGTCGGTGGACGCGGGTCTGAGCTGGAGGACAGGCCGCATGCTGGAACGCCCCCCACCTCGTCACAACCTCCCACCATTTATCACGAAAAGCAGCATCGGGAGCTGTGCGCTCTGCACGCCCTAAACAATGTCTTCCAGGACGGAGCGGCCTTCAGCCGTGATGCACTTCAGGACATCTACCAGAGGTCAGTGATAAAATTGTGTGTTGTTACTGAGGTGATCTAATTTTGGATTTTCTTTTTGGGCACACTTCTGCTTCCTCTTTCTTTTTCAGGCTCTCCCCTAGCACTTTGGTAACGCCCCACAAGAAAAACATGCTGGGAAATGGCAACTATGATGTGAATGTCATCATGGCTGCATTGCAAACACGTGGGTTTGAGGCTGTTTGGTGGGACAAGAGAAGGTATTTGAGCATGCTTTTGTAGTTTTAAAGCCTTCCGAAATATAGTTCAAAACATGTGGCAAAAACTCTTTTTGAATTCATGTTTGTTTCATATGGTCTTAAAAAGTTTTTTTATATTGTTAATATAGACAAGTAAAACTGTAAACTGAATGGAGGGATTTGATTTTGTCCACAGGAAATTGATTGGATCGTTTGATCCTTTTCGTTTGCAAATTGCTGCAGTTTCATGTGAGTGACAGGTCACTGGATGGGACAGATTATTGTCCCGTCCTCACACTGGTGCATGTCATCAGAGATGAGATGGCTTTGCAAGGGAGAGGGAGAGTTTTTGTTTTTGATTGAACATTACAGGGGCACATGAATAAAAAAAACAACAACAAAAACAAAACATGGATGCATTTATAATGAACAGCAATATAAAAAATGGAATTGTGAATTTTGAGTTTATGGTGACTTTAATCACTTTTCAAAAAAATGTTAACAAATATTTTTCAAGATTGTTTTAGGATTAGTTTTTTTCAAATATCTTGAAGCATTAATTATAAATATTTCATTTTTGGTCACAGCACATGATATTTTATGGCCTGCCTTGTGATAGAAGGTCAAGTTATTTGATATTTTAAGAAACTTATTGACCTTTACACACAGTCATGAGGGTCTGCCAGGTTCCTCTTTATGATATAATTTCCTGTTTTATGCACCACATGACTTGTCTTAGGCAAACAGAAAGTTTTAAGATGTTAAATCAGTGAAGCTCTTCTGTTAAAGAAAGAATAAAATTATTCCTTTTTTAACACCAAGACTGTGGTATCCATTTTATGAACAAAATAGAGGAAAATACAGGGATAGTCCACCCTAAAATGAAGTGCATACAGGTCATTCCAAACCTCCGCGCATTTCTTTTATTTGCAGAACACAGATGAAGACATTTGTAGCATTTTGGTAAGCAAACACTTTTGGTTCCCATTCACTTACGTTGTATAGACTAGAAATACAATAAAAGTCAATGGAAACTGAAACTATATGGTTACCAGCATTCTGCAAAATATCTTCTTTTATGCTCCACAGAAGAAAGTCATACAAGTTTGGTCAGTGTCAGTAAATGAAGGAATTTTCATTTTTAGGTGGGCTATCCTTTTAGTTTTATTATAATCTTATGTTTTTTAATTCTATAGTTTTCAGAAATTAAAAACCTGCTTAGCATAGAAGAGGTGTATTCGAGCATTGAATGAATTGCATTCATCTTTTTTTATTGTTGCTTTTTTATTTAATAAATGAATACAGATGTGACATTTAGTATTTTTCCTATGCTCATGCTATAGGGATGTGGGCAGTATTGCACTGCTGAACGTCACTGGATTCATCTTGAATGTGCCATCCAATCTGCGCTGGGGACCATTGCGACTGCCCCTCAAGCGCCAACACTGGATTGGAGTTCGAGAAGTGGGAGGAGTCTACTATAACTTGGACTCCAAACTGCGCAGTCCTCATGTTATCGGAACAGCTGATGAATTGAGGTAAGTGCGAAATGCTAAAGGGAAAACTAACAGTCTGTTTCAATGCCAAGCTCTTTTTTCCCTCTAGCTATCGTTCTGATTGTTTCACAGGAAGTTTTTGCGTCACCAGCTTCGAGGGAAGAACTGTGAACTCCTATTGGTTGTGCCAGAGGAGGTGGAAGTCCACCAGACGTGGAGGTCTGATAACTGATGAATGTTTTGGATCGTTTTTATGTTTTGTTTTGTTTCGGAGGTTTCTCATTCATGCTCAGGAGGGAAATGTGAGGTTCAATCAGCGACCCATTTAAAGAGCAAATGGACTTGCACTCAACTAGTCATGAAAGCACACTGCTCAGACTTGTTTACACACACACTCACACACACCTCTGGACTCTTGCCATGGAGACTGAAGCAGCAAAGGACACACACAGGGATATCACAAGACAACAAAACACTACGCAGAAAATTTTATTTACTATTTGGGATTCTGATGCATTTTTTATACATTATTTCTTTTACTTTGTACTGTTTTCTGACTTGAAAGTGAGGGGTTATGGAATTATTAGTGATGTGTTCTCCTCGTGCATCACCTGTCATCCTCACCACTTCTCTCTTTCCATGTGATTTCCTGTGTATCCGTGTGATCGTCTGAACTGTCCGCCACGCATTACAGGTCACCGAAAAAGGTATTTGTTTGACCAACTGGATTTTAACACGGGGGTGCATATGTACTTATTTAGTGCATGTACTTGAAGATTTAAAGAAGGAACACCAGTAGCCCCTGCTTAACCGTTTCCTACATATTTAATGGCATAGTGACAGATGAGATGTTTCCTGTGTATCACAGTACAGCATGGCACCACAGTAATTGGAGGTTTTGTGTTAGTTTCCTATAACATGTGTTACCAAAACGGTCACTTGTTAATCTCTTACCTTAAATGGTTGCTCTGAACACCCTTTTCTTGTTAAGCAGTTAAGGTTAGACTTGTTGAATCCTAGACTACATGTAGGAAAATAAAACTGGTGAGTGTTGGTAGTAAAAAAATAAAGTTCAACTGCCAAAAACTGTTGTTAATTGAAACGGTTGTATGTACTTTTTAAATAGCAAATGCTGAAATAAGAGTTAGAAAGGTTGAGGTCTCTGAAATCTTGCAAAGTTTATTCATATTTCATTGATATTGGATTAACATGGCCTTAAACTGTTTACAGAGGGAGCCGATTTACACAAAGGGAAGTCTAATAATGCATCTCAGGTTATCTTCAGATCCGACTTGATGAAATTTCACTTGTTAAACACGATCTTCAGCATATTATGGAAAACACTTCAAAAAGATTATAGACACTCGAATCAGATACTACAACTTAAACGGAACATTCCACATGTCCATACACAGGGTGCTTTGTAATACTGTAGAGATGAATAGATTCCTTTGCCATGACAATCTAAATCCCCACAACCCATTTTTCAGGGGGACGGGGACAACATGTGCTCATGCCATTGTTTTTCATTTAAATAAAATGCATATGATGGCACTTTATGTATGATGTAAAATGTGCTGTGACATCATTAAAAATGTCTTTGTATGTATACAGTGTGGTGCTGCTTTTCTATCTTGTTCATGTAATTCACACCAGGGGTTTTCGTTATTCTAGATACTACGGACCACCAAATGTGCGAAGGAACCCCATTCTAAATTAAAGGGCAGATATATATTTGTGTGTATACTGTGAAAAAATATATTATTTGGGAAACATTTAGCTTCTATGTTATGTTACTAGTTACATTAATCATCTTATTTTGTTTTAATTCTATTATTTATTTTTACAGCTTTTTACACTTTTTCTCTAAATGTAGCAATCCCTTGCATACTCCCTTACCTTTTTTTAAGTAATATTTTTGTAATCTATAATAACTTTCTACTCATTAAATTTTCCACAGAAATGCCAAGCAGCACAACCGTTTTCAACATCGATTAAGAAATGTTTCTTGAGCACCAAATGAGCATTTTAGAATGATTTCTAAAGGATCATGTGACACTAAAGAATCAAGTAATGGCTGCTGAAAATTCAGCGTTGTCATCACAGAAATAAATGACATTTTTAAAAATATTGAAATAGAAAAGTTATTTGAGACTCTGTTCATATTTCACACTATACTGTTTTAGTCTATTTTTGATTTAAAAAAATGCAGCCGTTGCGGTCATAAAATACTTACAATTAGTGTACATCTTTGTGTGAGAGATTTGAGATCCATAGATTATGCTATGGCAAACTAATTTATTTGTTTAATATTTTGGATTGCAAAAAAATCAAACCTGACAGGTAAGCAACATAAACCATATAAATCCTGATTGAAAGAAAACTAATGTGGTAGCTGCTACAGTGGCGCAAGTCAATCCTCTGTGTGGCGCACGGGGGCGCACTGCACGCTGCAGATGTGTCGCAGATTTAAAAAGTCACTGTACTCATCTAGTACAAGGAAATGGAGCAGTGCAAAGCATAAAATACTGAATTGTAAACAAGGCAGCGGAAGAGCGGGAGCGCGTGCAGCCATTCTAACAGTGCATGGGATTTGCAGTTCATAGTTACTTTAACGACCAGAAGGAAAAGCACAAAGATACATTGACAGCTACTTCATTATTTTTAGGGGGACAACTTAACTGATGGAACTGTCGGCAATCGGTGAGCAAGTGTTCGCTGTGGAATCAATCACAAAGAAAAGAGTTAGAAAGGTAAGTGACATGCGCGTGTAGCTGCGTGTTTACTGTCAGTTCAATCTGTGGCCGCTGCACACATACAACATGTTAGAGGGGCGAGGACACACACGTCCCCCCTCCACAACAACAGCGTGGAAGTGTGTTTGTAGTCTAATAACTTCGATGATGACGCATGTCGCACAGCACGCTTTTGGAAGAGGGTGACGATCTTATTCGTAGTCATGGAGACTACGCAGTTTTATTTTCCGCTGGGATCTAATAACTAACGTAAAGTTTGGCCATTTCGATACAGCAGCTGAGGTTTATTTTTAATAAGGGCATTTTTTGAGGTAATTGGTGCGAGCGGACGTGGCTTTCGGTTACTTTTAAATACAATTGAAACATACGGTTAGCTTAAAATAACGCTCGTTAAATGACCGTTACTTTTGGTCTCATATGAAATGTCAGGCTTGGTAGAAAAAGGAGGAGCTGTTAGTTTAGGGGTCGTCCCTCCTTAAATCTTTATTACGAAACCGTATCATTACGTCATCGCATACGTACAAGACAAAAACAAAACAATCAGAAGAAATGTGCAATCGAAAAAACTGTACTGAAAATATAAATGCAGTATTGATTTATATATATATATATATATATATATATATGTATATTTCTTTTTGTTCTAATGTTTAAGGGTCATGTCGAATATTTATTGAAGTGGAAGGGGTGGCCTCCCAAGTAAGTATTATTATTATTATTATTATTATTATTATTATTATTATTAATGAAAACTGGAGAATGAGCTTACTTTCAAAATTTCTTAATCCTTTTATTTCCTGGTAGTTTTACAATTATTACTCTAGCGGCTACGATGTTTTGTTTATTTATTTGCACGTCATGTCAATAAATATGTGTTTTAATGTCTTTAAAGGTACAGCACATGGGAGCCAGAGGAGCACATTCTAGACCCTCGACTGGTTTTAGCATATGAGGAAAAGTGAGCGGTTATAAAAATGAAACTTCCTTTTTCATTCTTTCGCTTTCAGTCACTAGTACATGAAATCATCCACATGGCATTTTCTCATTATTTCTAATTGCAAACAGAGAACAGAGAGAAAGGTCAGTGAGGTGGCGTAAAAGAGGCCCCAAACCGAAAAGACTCTTCCTGCAGGTAATGACCACTACAGCATCTTACTGTGATTGTTTCCCTGCTAAATTGTCATTCAAATCATGTCCATCCACTTATTTTAGTATTATATATAGCCTATACTATTATAGTTTTTATTAATATTTTGAATTGACCTTTATTTGTATATTCTCAGTTTTCATTTTAATTTTAGTTAAATTTTAGGTAATTTTGTTGTTTGTCAAAAATGTACTTTTGCAATTTTTATTATTTTTATTTTTTTATTTTTATTTATTTATTTATTTATTTAATATATTACTATTTAAGTATTTATTTTAATTCCAGATTTTTTCCTTGACTTCTAAGTGAAATGTTTTCTGTCTAATATTTGTTTTATTTCAGCTTTATTTAAATTAACAACAATTTTTTTTTAGTTATTAATAATAATCCGTTTTCTATACACATATTGCTCTCTTGAAGAGGAACATTTACGCAATGGATCTACGCAGCGCACACAAAGATACAGAGAAGTCTTCAGCACATCTGCCGCTCTCGCTTGACCCAAGGTTCCAGTCCACAGGGGCTTGTATATATCGACAATTAACCCACCACAAGACAAAGAAAGCCTCCAGAGAAACTTCTGAGGAAGAATGGGATAGAAGAGAAGATGATGATGATGATTATGATGATGATGATGAGGGGGTTATGGAGGAGGAAGAAGAAGAGGAGACAAGACAAGGAGGAACTAAAACTGGCAGCAACACTTTAAACAGTAAGTATGTTAGTTGGTCAAAGTGCAGACATAGTTGTCACTTTGACTTAAATTGATATCAAGACTGCAGTGCTCTTTGTCAGCCTTAACTTTCTTGACACTAAAACACAACACAAAGTAAACAGCTCTGTTTGAACAGATCCAGGATTTTTGTTATTGATGTTGGCAAAACCCTACTTAAATTTTTTTTTAATTATTACCATTATAAATGCAAAATGTGTTAGTCTATGGTTCAAATCCTAAAAAATAAAATCATGTTTTAAATTCTGCAAGTGAATTATTCATAATGACATTATATATATATATATATATATATATATATATGTACACTACCGGAAATTAAATATATGTATATATATTTCAATTTGACATTTTTGAAAAAAGTCTCTTACGCTCAGTAAGGCTGAATTTATTTGATCATGTATACAGTAAAAAGAGTAAAATTTTATTACAAATAACTTTTCTATTTTAATATATTTAATATTTCTATAATAATTCTAATTTAGTAATGTTAAAATTTTGATATATTTTTAAATGTGTTTTATTCCTGTGATGGCAAACTGAATTTTAAAACAAGACATCAATACTTTTGAGCAAGAATGCATTAAATTGATCAAAAGTGACAGTAAAGACATTTTTAGGGTTTGTATTTCAAATAAATGTACAGTAGTTCTTTTGACCTTTTTATACATCAATAAATCCTAAAAATATTTTACGATTTCCACAAAAATATTAAGCAGCAAAACAGTTTGTTAATGGGAAGAACCATTGTTAATAATTGAGTCCTAATAATAGATTACAATAATTATGCACTAAATCAACATAGCAGAATGATTTCTGAAAGATCACATGACACTGAAGACGGGAGTAATGACTACTCTGCCCTCACAGGAATAAATTATATTTTAAATTAAAATAGATAATTCTTTTAATTATTTTAAATCATCATAACATTTTACAGTATTACTGTTTTTACTGTATTTCTGATCAAAATGCAGCCTTGGTGAACATAAGAGAAAAAATATATTATATTGTGTATTGCATTTTATTTTGCATACTTCTGCATTATTCTTCTCTCTTTTTAGTACAATTACTAATTTGGGAAACTACTACTGTTGTAAAACTGAACTTAAGTGTCTAAAAGCATCTAAAACAGTACCCTATACTATACTTGTTTATAGTCAGGATTCTTTAATATCTATAACACAATGAAGGTGTAAATATGTACAAAATGTACTCTGTCTCAGAGCGTGTCAGGAGAGGTCGCTGGAGTCCAACCACTGATTCAGAGGCAATGACTATATCTCCTTTACCTGAAGACTGGAGTCCAGTTATGGGTCCAGAGGAGGTCATTGTGACAGATATCACCATCAACTCACTGACTGTGACTTTTAGAGAGGCCTTGGTAGCAAGGGGGTTCTTCAGGAGCTGGGAGATGGAGATCTGACATTATAGAGACTGAGAATGGTCAAAGCGAGGAGGAAAGAGAATTGGTACATCCTTTTTTGCATTGTTGATTATGTGCTTGCACAACTTCCGCCAGTGTTTCAGACTACATTTATTTGCACTATTAGTTCTAATTGAGTTAAAACCTTCCAAAATGTTGTTTCAACAGTAACAGGTCATGCCATTTAATGGCAATAACTGATAGTATGATGAGATTTTGAACTTGTATTGACCATGAAAATATCAAGCCAATTCTGTGGCACTGGTTTTGACAGTGTTTTGCAGTGAAGTTCACAGATTCAACTAACTGGGATAAACTTTATTCGGTCTGGTCATGTATTTGCATGAAATACATAATGCTAGTTCAGAGTAGCACAATTAAGTATTCCTAAAAGCCAAGCTGTCACATATATGTCTATACATATTCACATTACATGTATGTATATATATATATATATATATATGTACTTGATAAACTTGGTGAACATATTCTAATCTTGACCTTCAATTTAAATTACACACCTCACGCAGCAAATTAGAATTAGTGGCCTCTTGATATTCAAAATATGTGAAATACAACTTTGGAAAATAGCATTTCAACACTCAGTGTGCCGTCCGTGACAGTTCATAAACAAAAATATTATAGTGTGAAACAAAAATTTCTGTACTCCTTGCACAATTATGTTCTAACTTTTGAGCGTAATTATGTGTATGGAATAAAGTTGCATTTAATTTTTTTTCCAACACTAGCGCTTGCTAGTATCTCATCTATTTGCGGTGTTTGTGCAATTTTTTTTTTTGTCCTGCCAAGTATGACTTTCACCATCTTGTACAGTAGTCTACAACGTTAGATTTAACTTGACTGCTGTTTATTTTCGGTGTTATTTTAGTCCAAGATGAAAACTGAGACCTGAAGACAAAAAAAATTCTATATTGAGGTGAATGTATATTTAACCTCTAGGAACATCCATCTCTGGGGGCTCAACTGTTTAATATTTGACTTCATGTGACCTGTATATATTTGATAGACTATGTCTGTGGTTGCTTTTGCTATTCAGAGTATTTGCACTTTAAAATGGAAAACCTGGTATTATGATGCCATTAATAAAACCTTGGTGTAACTCTATCATTATCCATTACTTTTTATATTTAATCAGCATTGCATAGCGCTGTGTGGATTAATTTAGTCTCAAACCACCTTAGGTTGACATTGTTCCAACTACATCTACAATGTAGGAAGTACACCACACCAGAAGCCAATTAATTTTGAATGGTACGAACATATTTTAATGTACAATTAAATAATTGGGGAAAAAAATCTGACCACCATAACTTTAAAAAAAAAAAAAAAGAACAGACAGCCAACCAAACAAACAGTAAAACCACTGATATCAGAGCAACAGTTTTTGCTCCACTCAGTAAGCACCAAAGTGTTAGCAAGGGAACAGTGGTCAAAGCTAGGAACCATAAAACTGTATGGTTGGTTTTCCACTCTGTTTTAGAAAAAGAAAAGAAAAAGACATTTACAGATCAAAGCAAATTGCCATGGTTTGTACAGTGAATCATAATCTATATACCTCTATATGTACTCATAAGACATTTCCTTAAAATGCCATGATATTTCTCATTATTCCCAAAGTGGGATGTATATGTTATGACAGCAGTGTCATGTTGCATCAATACATCTTTGAAAAAGTGTAATTCAATATCAACTCTTGAATTAGCGTTAAGATTTTTATTCTCAAAAATAAAAGTAAATATATCTATATCTATATATATATAAAACAAATAATGTTCTCCTTGTCATTTATAAAATAAGTCTAAAGCCATATTGCCTCGGTTTTGTATTCATCCAGCACCCCTTTAACCAAGAAAAACAATTCATTTAAACACCACCTGCTTTTTAAAACTCTCTTCCCCACTGTATTTGTGCACAGGATGGAGATAATGACAGTCAGTGTTGGTTTATTACACACTAATGAAATCCTTGTAATGAAGTACACATACAAAGGCGCATTGGTGCTTGTCTGACTTACACTCCATTTATGTATAAAAATCTCTCAGGTTAAGTCTAAGCTGCCCATAGTTCTTCAACTCAAAGGATCTTAAATCAAGAGGAAACATGTCCATTTATCTCCATTCACACACACACATACATATATATATATATATATATATATATATATATTTTTTTTTTTCAAAGACAACTCATTTTCAGTAATTTATTTTCCGTTTTTGTTTATACATTATGGAGATCACTTAAATCCCAAAGTTCAGAACACTAAAGATGCGTGTGAAGAGTCAGAACGATTCCTTGCTGGGGAGACGTGAGAGGAAAGAGAAGGTCTTAGAATCAGAGATGTAGTTCCAGGTGATTATTTGCAAAATCCAAAATCCCACATCAGCATTTAGTCTCAGTAGAGTTCCCTGCACTGTCCTAAACACACCTGTAGTGTCACCAGGTTCCATTACTTAGAAGAAGAGCATAGTGAAAACACATTCATGGGACAGGGGTGTATGAGGGTGGGAAAACTGTGACATGCATAGGACAAATATTTCCCATGCAACAAGCCATCAGAAAACACTTACTCGTTTCCCAAACACTACCAAAACTTAATTTAAGCCCAATCCACCCCTCAAAAAAAGCAGAGAAATAAAAAAATTTTAAAAAAAGGGAAAAAGTAGAATAAGAATATAAATTCATCCTTTTATAGTCAGGTTCTATCAATAACAAAAATATACAATTCAAAAATTGTACGTTCAAATAGCATATGCCATACACTGTCCAAAACAAAAGAACAAGAAAATATCTATTAGCCAACCAAAAGAGCAGAGTAATAAATAAGTTATTACCAATGCCATCATTTTCATAATTATTACACTGGCGAGAATAAATCTAATCCTCTCCAAAACTGATGACATTCTTGACTGTTTTGAGAAAAAGAAAACAAAATAGTCCATTTTGTTTACGCATTTTACTTTTTAATTTCATGCCACTTTTAAAATCTTAAAAATTATCTATAAAAAAGGCAGACTTCTTAACCCCAAAAATATTTCTGGTCATATACCAAGAGGAAATATTTCCCATCCCTTAACCCAAAACCCTTTGAACACAATTGGCAAAAAATATATTTATATATATTTATATATTAACAGCAATAACTTACCATTCATTTAACTTAATTTGTTGACTTGCACGTGTATCTCCCATAGGAAGTTCAGTTCTTTTCAATTACATAAGAAAAATATTTAATAATAATAATAATAATAATAATAATAATAATAGTAATACTATCAATGACGGCCTTTGTAAATCCTAGATTTGCTAACAAACCCTGGCAATCAGGACAGTTCTTTGAGCTCTGCAACATTACATCAAATCTAACGAGTGATTCATATTCGACCCCATATCTTGGTTATTTGTCAGCATGTCATTTGTCCCTTGCCCATGCAAGGCTCCCATCCCACCTAGCTGTGAAAGCATGGCACTCTGGTCTCCTCCAAATGGGCCCTGGTCCATCGCATTAGCCTGTTGCTGCTGTTGGGACGCCTGTGGTTGTTGATGTGGAGGTGGGTGTGCAACCATGCCACCGTGATGCTGAGAAAGATGACCTGGGTGAGGGGAGCCCATCTGGGTCTGTGGCGAGATGCGATGGGGTGAAGGCTGGGGTTGTAAGCGAGGAGATGGACTAGAGTTTGGAGGCTGGGACTGGGGCCGAGGTGACGGCTGGGGTGAGCGGACTTGGTTGCTTAGAGAATTAGGCAACTGCTGGCCCTGCAAATGGGGAGACTGGGACATCTGTTGCTGGGGCTGCTGAGGGCTCATGGGATTGTGTTGAGCAGGAGATCCTCCTCCTAAGTGTGACTGTTGTTGCTGGAGGAGCCGTTGCTGCAAAGCTTGCTGAAGCATGCCTTGAGGTTGGGAGCCAATTGGAGCCGACTGCATCTGTTGCTGCTGGAGGGGACCACCACCTCCAGGACCTCCATCAGCACCCTGGAGTCCTGCCAGAGCACCCTGTTGCTGCTGCTGCTGCTGTTGTTGTTGTTGTTGTTGTTGTTGCATCCTAAGTTGCTGATGCTGCAACCTTTGTTGCAGAGCTGCTGCAACCTGCTGATGGGACATAGACCCAGAGTAGTTTTGCTGGGTACCAGGCTGGGCACCTCCCTGTTGCTGCTGGAGACCACCAGGCTGAGGTTGGCCAGGCTGCTGTGGGGGCATTCCAGATTGCCCAAGATAACCCTGCTGCTGGGGTGGTTGAGGATGCTGGAACTGAGTATGGTTTTCCATATGTTGCTGTTGCTGTTGCTGTTGCTGCTGCAGCAAATGCCGCCTCATCATTTCTCTGAACTGGGGGGAGATGTTAGACATGTTGGCACCCTGATTAGGCATAACACCTTGCTGCTGCTGTTGCTGCTGCTGTAATGCTGCCATTTGCTGTTGTTGCTGCAAATTCCCACCCATCATAGACCGCTGTTGAAGTTGCTGCTGCTGCTGTTGCTGTTGTTGTTGTTGTTGTTGCTGAAGCTGATTCATTGGCATGCTAGTTCCTTGTACCATATGCATACCTCCTTGAGTTGTCCCAGGATTTACATTCATTTGCTGGCCATCAGTGATTCCTGGACCTCCACCAGGTCCTCCTGGTACACCCACACCTCCTGCTCCAGGCCCGCCTTGACCAAGGTACCTAGGAACCCTTTGCCTGATAAAGGTTGCCATGAGCTGAGGGTTCGAACGTAGTATATTCAGGACTTGTTGTTGTTGATGGGGAGAGCTAGGTAACCTTAAGGTTCTTAGGAGGTCCTGTATGGCAGCCTGAGGGTGATTTCCAGGGCCAATACCTGCAGGTGCAGCCCCTCCTTGGCCCATCATACCCATTACACCAGAATGCCCTTGCTGCTGCTGCTGTTGACCAACTGTCTGCTGCTGCTGTTGAGGTGCAACCATTCCTTGCAGACCCATCTGGTTCATAACCCCAGGTCTCTGCTGAGGAGACATACCGGGTCCATTCCACTGCTGCTGTGGCGGCACCTGAAGTTGGGGTGCTCCTTGCTGGCCCTGCTGTAACTGGAGTTGAGACTGAGGTCCTGTCTGCTGCTGCTGCATGCTGGCTGTAATCATTCCCTGCTGCTGATCCATGTGAGTTCGGGCCACTGCTGCTTGTGTCTGGGATGGCATTCCCTGAGGCCCACCCATTGCAGCTCCAGGAAGGTTCATGCCCATCTGGCTTTGAGACTGGGGACCCTGATGAAGGCCATGTGGAGGCATCATTCCAGGAGCCTGGTTTCTTTGCAGGATCTTTTGCTGAGCCATTTGCCGTTGAGTCTCTGCGACTCGTTGAATCTTCATGGCAATTTCTACAGCGGCAGGTGGGGGGCCAGGTGGCTGGTGTTGCGGCATCACAGGCTGCCCTAGGTTCGACTGTTGCTGTTGAGGGAAGCCGCCTGGCACCATGCCTGGCTTGCCCATTGACTGAGAAAGTGGAGAGGAGCCTGGAGGTCTTTGCACATATGGAGGAAGGTTGTTGGCATGCTGAAGATGCTGAACTGATGTCGGCTGTTGCTGCTGCTGTGGGATCATGGGCTGCTGCGGGGAGTTGATCATCCCACCACTTCCGGACATTTGCTGGAATTGATGGGCCATCCCTGCCAACTGCTGTTGCTGTTGTGATGGAACACCTCCAATGGCAGGTTGAGTCACTGGAGGCTGACACTGCTGAGTGGGCGTCTGTGGGGTAGGGGGCTGAGTGCTTGGTGTTGGTGTGCTCGGAGCAGTAGTACTACTGTTCCCAGGAGATGGCAGCCCACCATTGCCTCCTGGAAGCTGCTGGCCTGTCCTTTGCATGCTGGCCATTCTTCTACGCACCATCTGAGCCTGTTGTAGCCTGTGCTGGAGCTGTTGTTGCCGCAGTTTCTGCTTGATGTTGAGGCAGAATGGCACAGGGCACTTGTTCTCTTGGCAGTGTTTTGCATGGTAACAACAGAGTGCGATGAGCTGCTTGCAGATAGGACAACCGCCATTGGTTTTACGCTTGCAGCCTTTGGTATGTTGAATTACACGTTTCATTTTCTGGCAAGATGGAAGCGAGCAGTTGGCATTGCGGCACTGGCAGGCATGCACCAGAGACTGGATGCACCTCTGAATACTGAGACGCCGTGAGTCTCCAGGATTCTGCGCTGAGGAAGGAACCTGGCTGTTGCTTTCGTCATCCAACCCCAAGCCCAGTTTTTCCATCTTGTGCTCGTGACCTTTTGTATTGTAGCAAGTGATGCAGAGATCATAGTCCTGTGAAGGAGAAGTTAGAATAATCATTACATAGTCATACTTAATGCTGGTAAATAATGTTCTTTCATCCAGTACATTAAGTATAACTTGGGTGAGCAGACATGCTTTTTTTCCTGGCACAAATTTTGAATAATTGAGGACACAACAAAAAGCGCCTTAATTTGGGTTTGTCTTGAGAAAAAACGCATATCAGCTTTACACACAAAATTTGTAAAAATAATAAGGATCTTCAATATGTGATCTTGTGCCATTGTCCCATCTCTCCCATTCTATAGTCCTCACCTCACAAACAGTGCAATGGAAGCGAGTTTCAACATGGTGCTTGCACTCATTGCAGGTATAGACAAAGCGGTCCTGGCTCTGGTTGTGCAGTTCCACCAACATGCACATGGTGCTCCATTTGGAGCGCCGCAATGAAGAAAACTCCAGGTGCTTATCCCGTGCAAGTGTTAAGAAGGCATC
>JAFVLL020037579.1:0-12434 GCA_021397915.2 Tor tambroides | reverse complement strand
GTATGTGGCGCTTCAATTATGAAGGATGTCTGGGAAATCAGACTGAGGGAGTATCGACAGAAACGGCAGCTGGAAGAGGAGAGGATACGGAAGAGCGCTCTGGAAAGGTGAGGACCTGCCGAACCTCTCGTTTTCCTGCATTTGTCAATCAGAAAAACTCCAACTCGATATTTACAAAACAACTTTGTGGCTCAAAAATGTCCTAAAGTATATTTGAGGCATTTCCAATTTGCTAAAAGCAGCCCAGTAAGGCAAAATAAAAATTAAAAAATACATTAATTAATTTAAAAAATACATAAAAACAAAAATTATATAAAATTATTTTTTAAAAATGTATAATTAAAAATATTTTGAAATGTTTTTAAAATAAATTTCAATATATAGTGTGTATATAAAAAATGGCACAAAAGTATAGTTGCTAAAATGTATGTAAATAAAATTTCTACCAAAAAATTTTTTGGCCATATTTTTGTATATTTTTGAAAGTTTCTTTTGTATATATATTCTTAGATTTTCTTGCCAGCGAAATACATTTTGAAATATATTTTGATGTATGAAGGTTGAAACTATATATATTTTCTATTTCAAAAATATATTTAATCACTGTAAAAAAAAAAAAAATGTTCCAAAAAGTTGTTTCAACTGAAAATAATTTGTTACCCCGCTGACTTAAAATTTTTAGTTTAGTCAGCTTGAAATTTTAAGTTACCCAATGTTAATTTAAGGGACAACTGGAATATTTTAGTTGCATAAACTAAAAATTTTAAGTCAGCGGGGTAACAAATTATTTTAAGTTGAAACAACTTTTTTTTTTTTTTTTTACTGTGATTGAGCTTTACTGTTTACAACATATATTTAGCATATTTCAAATAAATTTTGGCCACATAAAATATACATTTTGCCATATGGGGTTTGTTGATAGTTAACCAGTTTGTTGATGTAAATATTTTTAACAAATTCCATTTCATGTACTTTTGTAATATCTATGAATATGGTATTGCTGCACTCATGCCATGTCAGAATTACTGTAATTATTAGTTTCTTGCTTGGAAAAACGTTCTCTCACTCATAATTACAAGCTGCTCATTGATGCATTTTGAGCATTGCCATAGAAAAGAATAAATTCTGAAGAAGACAAGAACAGTTCCCTGAGTCATCTCATAATTACAGTAACTCTAATATTGCTTGAATGCAGTTTGATCCCAAATGTCTCTCTGCCTATTCTGTTTGCACATAATAAGGCCATTCAGAACGATAATGAGCTTGTGGTCGCTGCAACTTTAATTGCCTTAATTGTGTAAATATTAATTTTAATAACAGCAGCCATCTTTAATTAATCTGTTAAAACAAAAGAAGCACACATTTCATAATTAACGAGAAGTCTTTTCGTTTGTTGTCCGTACCAATTTAACTTTTCATAGAATCAATCAGGATTGGAAGGTGCGCATGTCCTCCAAGATAAAAACCCCTAAAAGACTGGAGAGAAAAGCAAAGCTTCCTGAAGAATCGACTCTTGATGCACACAAGGCTAAAAAGGCGCACCTTGGCAGGCCTCAAGGCTTCCAGAGCAGTCGGATTCAGAGGCAAGTGGACTCGACTAAAACTACCAAAGCAAATAAACTGGCCCAATGAAAGCTGCCCAGGGTTGATGGTGTGGGCGAAGTCTTGGAAGTTTTCGCAACCTTTGCCGCAACCTGAGGAAATTCCCTGTGCATTCGACTGGGGGCAATCATGGAAGTTTCTCAATTTTCAGCCAAGCACTGATGGTAAACCATGGTTTGATCTCAGGTTTGATGCCAACAATGATATGAGCTCCAATGACATGTTTCTGTGGGAGAAACTCAGCAAAGCTTTGGAATCTGAACACATTAAACAAGATCTGGTCACTCCAGAATGGGAAAAGTCTTGGATATTCAGTCAGAAAAGAAAAGAGTGTCATGAAAACAGAAATAAAAATGATTGCAACAAATTATACAGTCAAAACGAGGAAATCGCATCAGACTGGAACGAGTCCTGGAAGTCAACGAAGCCTGGAAAAGAAGTAGATGTTACGTCTGATTTAATACAACCCACAGCTAATGAGGAAAAACAACCTGAATTATCATGGAATAATTCTTGGATGCACTTTAAAAAGCAGCTTTGTGTGAAATCTAAAGCTACAAATAATTCAGCTTGGAGTGAATCATGGAGAGTTGCGAAAACCATATCAGAAAAGGAGACAAAATCAATCCAATCTCGAGCAATGGTGCCTGAGGAGCTGCATCCCGACATCTGCAATGTGATAATGAATGTGTCTAGAGAGATGAAGCACACAATTCCATGGAGCTCTCAGTTCGGTGGGAGGGACGCACAGCTGTCTGAATGGGAAAAATCATGGACGACCATAAAAAATCTGTCAGCGTATAAAGAAGAGATAAATAAAGAGGTGAAAGTGAAGGTTGAGACTTTCAAACCAGACAAGCAACCAATTGAAAATGTGAAATTCAATGTACTTGTTTTGCCAAAAAGCCAGAAGCAGCAAGAGATGTTTAACTTCTCTGAGCAAATAAACTGGAGGGATTCTTGGAAGATGATGAAACGCCAGCATAGAGAAGAAAGAGCCTTGAGGAACCGGAGAAATCCACCTTCGCAATTCTCACAAAATCTCACTGAATGGCCCGATTCTTGGAGGTTCACCAACTTAACTCTTAACCAAGACGGCGGTCTATGGCAGCAGGGTTGGTCTTCCAGTTCTCAACCCAGGCCTATTAGAAGAGTGCGAGAAAATGAAGATATCCCGCATAACGGACCAGCAGGGGTTCACGCATGGGCAGAGTCCTGGAGGTCAACGAGACGTCAGCATCTTCTGGAAAGACAAGCGACCGGTTCATCTACCCAGCTGGTATGTCAACATATGTATGCACGATCTGTGGCAGACTGGGAACAATCATGGAAGTCATCAACTCATCTGTGTCGTCATGATAGACCCTCCATGACTGCGTGGATGGATTCTTGGAGGTGCTCCACCTTGGAGGATCACCAGCCTGAACATACGTGGTTTGAGAAATCAATGGAAGTCAAAGCCAGAAAGGAACTTTGCAGAGCATTGAATGCATTTAGCAGATCATTTGATTCTCAGACATTCAAAGAACGATATCCTGCGAATGAGTGGAATGACTCCTGGAGGGTTAAGAAGAGGTTTGATGGTCCTGGACTTGCGCAACTAATGAAAAACGAAGTGCTAGATTGGGATAATTCTTGGATGTTCAGCAGCACAGAGTTTTATCAAACACAAGGTGAATGTTATTTGAATTCTCACCAGACGTCTGATGTCAAGAGCCAAGTGATGCTCAAATCAGTGCAGATCGAGAGCAGGTCAGAGTGGGGTCGATCGTGGAAGATTTCAAACCCACAACCACCAAAGAACATCGCCTCGTGGGTTGATGCAAAGCCAAGATCATTCAGTGCACAAGAACTGATTCTTTGGTCCAAACACAAAGGCATCTATTATTTACCCTCTGCTTCACTCAAAGACTTGAAGCTGAAAATGTGGAGCAAGTCCTGGAGGTTCATGAAGATAGACCTTGACTCGAAGCATGGAAAGGATGAGGATGTATCTGTGATAATGAAAAAGACTATAAAGATAAGAAAGCAAATGCACTCGGATATAGATCAGCAGAAACCACAAATGAAGATATGGAGCGATGCATGTAAAATAGCAAAGACGCAACCACGAGCAAAGCGTAACGTTCAATACAGATCTGGCAACGTAGAAGATGAAGATGAAGAAATGTTTGCAGAATGGATGGAATCTTGGAAATTCTCAAATAATTTAAAAACTTGTGAGCTTGGCAAGGTATCTCTGAGCAATTGGAAAAATTCTTGGAAGTTTCTCCTTGATCCGAATGTAACAATGAACGGCCCAAAAACTAGCAAGAATCGCTGAGTATTACAGACTTTGCAGGTCAGGGTTTAAGAGTATGACTTTCATTTCAAATAAATGACAAGTGATGTTTTTAAAACTTCTACAAATTCACCCCAGAATAAAGTTGTGTCCTGTGCAGACAATTACACTTTGTCTTATCTATTGTGTCCAAGTACAACAAACCATAACAACATATCATTATTTCTGATGCAGTCACGCTGACAGCTGAGAACTGCTGCTCTAGTTTAACAGTTTCAAGGCACATCATTTATTCTTTTTCAAGTCATTGCACTCAGAGTGTATGCGGTTCAGCACTTCCTAACAAAAACAAGAATGCAATTGTTTAACTCTAGTGCAAGTGTATTAAATTGGACGGAGTACAACAGCAGTTCTGCTGCATGATCACATACTGCAACAATGAAAATGATACAGCATGCAAATCACCATGCTTGTATGGCAAAAATACTGCATACTGCATAATTAGAAGAGAAGTGTACTTTGCAGGAAGATATTAAAATAATATATTATATTAAAATATATGTATGTATTCAAATAATATAGAATTATAAAATATTTGATATATATATATATATATATATATATATACATGCATACATACAGCATATATAACATTTAAAATGTCTACAAATACTTCAGTGCTGATTTTGTGATATATTTATCCAAGTTACTTCTCAGAAATTTAATATAAAATATTGTCATGCTTCTTTTTACTCAAAATGTTAATAGATCATAATAGATCAACAAATAGTATAAATGGCAATGATTCTGGCTGTTAAATTTATTATAAACCACACATGCCCTGAACTCAGGGTATCCCACACTGCCACCTACTGGCAGTGAAAATCATAAGCATCACCCCTTACTGACAAGCATTTGTACAGTTGATTAATTTTGTTATTAAGCTGGATTTCTGAGCCCTAAATGACCCAGCTGATCATGTTGATTGAAATATTTTTTACTTTGCATCACATCTCCACAATTTCCCTTAATTATCTGATTAGCTAATGGTATGTTCTGATATGTTTTTCCAGTTCAAACAACTAAAAATAAACATGAAAAAGTCAAATATGCTTCAGGGCAATTGCATCAAGATAATAATTATACTAAGTTTACATGATATATCAACCCATTACTGGTTGACAAACTTAAGTATATAATTTTACCTTCTTTATGCCAAATGGGTCTTTAATAGGTTTATTCCTGAATAGGAAACTATGTCTAACAGACACAAATCCTCTTTCAAGAGTACAGCACAGATATAGATATTGTCATTAAGTAATGTGCAGAAGGCATTTCACTGGCTATTGTTTACACTGAACAAATTAAACTACTAAATAATGTGCTGACAATCGTCTGGTCTCATTTTTTGTTTTGCACGTGCTCAAGCAAAGCTGTCTCACTTCGGTTCACCATCTGTCACAAACGTCCTGTCTCTGCCCTTTCAGAAACACATTTAAAACCTCTCCTCTGAATGTGCTTCTCTAAATGACGGCCAGAATCCAAGGCGCTTCGTGCAGATTTTGTTCAGCGTGTTGCAGGCTGTGCCATTTTGTAGTTAAAACTAAAATTAAACGTAAAATTAAAGGTCAAAGCTTAATGTGACCCACCCTGCCTTACTGCAGTTTCTTTTTTGAAGGCCAATTAAAGCCTAATGTCTGTTCTTTTGAAAGTCATGAAGTAGTAATTTGACAAATTTGCCACCCAGAGTTATTTCAGTAGAATTGATATATTATGGTATTTATTTGCTTTTGTTTTTATATGTTCAGGTTTCATTTTAATTTACTTAGTTTATTTACTTTTCATTTGATGTAGTATTAACAACAGGCTACATTCTTCGTAAATTCAAAAGTAACAAGATTTATAATATTCTTACAAGCACCAATAATTAAATGAATTCTAATGAATATCTATCTATCTATCTATCTATCTATCTATCTATCTATCTATCTATCTTCCATCCTTCTATCTATCTATCTATCTATCTATCTATCTATCCGTCTGTCTGTCTATCTATCCATCTGTCCATCTGTCTGTCTATCTATCTATCTATCTATCTATCTATCTATCTATCTATCCTTTCAAACTTCAATAAATAAATAAATAAATAAATAAATGAATAAGTAAAAAAATAAATAAATAAATAAAAAAAACTTCCAGGCTAGTTTTTCATAGAATGTTTATATTTTGTTTCACTTCAGCTTCATTTCAATAATTGGAAATAATTTCAGTCATGACAACTCTCGGAAAGGATTGTAAAAGCTTTATTAATAAAATTGGAAAGAGCATGGGTTTGGTCTTGGCGGACTAGATCTGCTATGCTGCTGCTGCTGCGGAGCAAGTAGACTTGCTTTGGCTAAATGCACAGATCATAAATTAAAAGGAACATGCTGCTGCTGCTGCTGCTAGAGAGAGAAGAAGATCCCCCGTAGCAGATCTAGGCAGGTGGTGCTGGGGAGGCGGTGGGCTAGCAAGAGGATACGCATTGCGCGCAGATGTGGCAAGCATAGAATGCGTCCGGAGGTACACAGTAATTATTAAGTGAACTTGATTGGCTGGGAACATAGATTTGAATGAACCAATTAGAGCGCCGATAGAGTTTCATGGCTGAACTACTCATTTGTAATAGTTTTAATTTTAGTAACAACACATTGCATTGTGGCTGTATTAGTTGGTAGAAACATCATTCAGTTTGTGCATTCAGTTTTTATTGGCTGAAGACCACATACTGTGACAGTCCTCGCTCTCTAGGACAGAAATAAAGCGAAAAAGCCATCAGATACATATTTACAGGCGACCCCGTGTGTTTGCCGACGGCTCGCTGTATTTTCAGGCACGTATTTGCTTGGTATGGTTGCGGTTGTTATGGCAGGAGCAGGACTGTCTACCCCACATGCATCGCTCCGGAGGCCTTCCTTTCTGCAGTAAAATTAATGAGCGGAGGGCCTGACACCAAATTATGGAGGGTGGGTAGTGTGGATGTCTCAGGCGCCGCACAGACACTTAATTTTCCTGCAAAGAGACATGCCTTCAGCAGAGTCCTCTCTCTTTCTCTCCACCACACACGCAGAAACAAACACAATATATCATCAAACCGCTCCCATTTCAGCAGCATCTCTGCGTTCGTCCCATAGGGGTGTTTAAGCAGGTAATGCAGAGGAGTGGTATTGTTATCCCGTTCGCTTCTGAAACCAACTGATTTTCAGATCTTTTGCAATTCACCTCCCACGCTGTTAACACAGAAACAAGTAAACATCTAAACTCTCACATCACAATGACATATATTGTGGTTGAAAGAAGCTGATAAATTGGAAAGAACGGGGCCAGTGTGTACACTTTATTCTAGTTAATGTTTCTCACATTTACTCACAAACCTTAACTAGAAAAACTTATTGCATTACAAATAATTCAACTTTTGTAGCAGAGCATGTTGTCACAATCAGAATATACCATTAAATGGCCAATTAGAGGCTTTAACTTAAAAAATATATATTTATGGCAAACCTAAAAGTAACAAGATTTAAAATGGTCTTAATAAAGATAATCATTCTTGGCAAATTCAAAAGTAACAAGATTTTTATGTTCTTAATAGCAACAATGTCTCAATGAATTGTATACAATTCATTGTACAGTTACAATTGTGTACAATTATATAAGTTAACAATAATATTTTTACAATAATATTTAAACAAAATAAAAATAGATATGAAAAATAAAATAATAAAATATAAATTAGATACAATCTTTCAATTTGATATTTGATAAACGTTCTAATATTTTTAACAATATTATTTTTACAAACAAAATAAAATTTGATAAATAAATAAAAATTACAGTTATATACAATCTTTCAATTTAATAGGTAATAAAAATTCCAAAAATTATATTTTAGTTTGTTTTAGTTTTTTATATATATTCCTATTTAGATTTCATTTAATTCATTCATATTTCACTTTTAGTCATTTTTCAACTTATTAACCAGAACACCACATTTGACATTCAAGAGAAATACTCATGCTGTCTAGCCTCAGTCTCCTCTATATTCAAAAAGAACACATGATGAAATATATTAAAAAGCATTCATACGAGACAAATGATAAGCAGTGAGATGTTTTAGTATTTGCAGTACTGTCACGGGTCTCGAGAGAAAAAAAAAATCCTCAAAAACATTATAATACCCCAATATGCAGCTCCACAATCCTTTATATATCTCTGAGGAATAGAGTTGAAGTCTAATCCTGGAAGAGATTTAGCATAATACGCCTTTTAAACCTCCGGCAGGTGTGTTTGTTAAAGCTAAAGCTTCTGAGCACCAATCATTTTTACTCATTTTCATAATGCTACCGGTCACCAGTTGATCAGACAGTGAGATTCATTTCTGTTCTGCACTGACTGCGTGAAACTGGGATTAAATTGGTATACACTGGATATAAATTTGTCAATATTAGGTTTAGCTGTTTTATATTATGGTAAAATACTGTTTTATCAGCATTATAAAAACTTATTTAGTCATTTTCTGCTTCATAGAAATTGAAAAGCAAACATTTGAAAATAACAACTGAAACACTATTGTGAATTTGTGGACTTCATTAATGTACATTTAACTGAAAAAGAATTTGTGATTTATTTGCTTATTAAGACCTGGATTATATTTTATTGATTTTCTTAAATTTTATATTTAATTTTTAATTTTTTGCAGCTAATTTTGTTGTGTGTTTTTGTCATTTTTATTCATTTTAATTTTTTTTATTGATTTTAATTTCAGTTTTAGTGATTTTAGTACATCCAGCTATGAGAATGAAAATGAGAAATGTTGCCTTTTTCATATTTCATTTGATTCCAGTTGACATTCATTTCAAGCAATGAATTTTTTTACGGTTTTAGATTTGTTAACAAGAGTAACCCTGGGCCAAACAATCATCTAGTCCTTCTATCAGGTTTCACAGCAGGTTCTCATCAAGCTGGTCTTGCTCTGTTTTCATGCTAGCAGGTTCCTGCGCCGGGTGTACGGGAGCATCGGTAATGATGCAGCCACATTTGAGCCGCTTGTCTCCAGCGTACAAGACCTGTCGACCCCCAACCCAGATATATAGCCTTTTCTAAGACCCTCCTCACTTATGGTGGAACCCAAGCTGAGTTCGGCAGCCAATTTGGGCCGGTTACTGTCAGCACTCGAGGTGTCCCACGGTTCTTGAACAGAAGCAGCAGTGAGATATAGTGGGCTGAGGCGGCTCACATCCATCAACTCTCCTCTCACTGCCGATTCACAAAATTATCCTTCACTTTATCCTTCAGCACAAAATTTCATGCTACTCATTGTCTTCACCCAAACTTTGTCATCATTAGACCTCTTAATGCACCTATAACTTATAATGACTTCATCTGCACGTTATTAATTTCAGCAGTGCCATATGCTTCACAATGCTAATGTAGTTCTATCCAAGATATTCATAACATAAACCGCAGAATTATTGTTTGCCACAGCTGATGGGTACTTGAAGGGTTTTCGAGGGGTTTCAGGAAAGCAAACTGTGAAGCGTGAAATTTTGTGCTGAACGATCACTGTTTGTCCACCTGCAAGAAAACATAATGAGAATCATCTGCTACATGACAACAAATGGCATCTTACATAATGAAATTCATTTCTCATTAAATCATTATGGTTTAGCGTTTTTACATTTACTTTCTGGGAAAGAAAAACTCACACTGAAATAGTAGTCTACAAATGTGAAGACGCTGAAAGTTGAATGACTTCATAAGAAACGTCTTATGAACGTTTCATTATATGTGACCCTGGACCACAAAACCAGTCATAAGTAGCACAGGTACATTTGTAGCAATAGCCAAAAATACATTGCATGGGTCAAAATTATCGATTTTTCTCTTATGCCAAAAAACATTAGGATATTAAGTAAAGATCATGTTCCATGAAGATATTTTGTAAATTTCCTACCATAAATATATCAAAGCGTAATTTTTAATTAGTAATATGCATTGCTAAGAACTTCATTTGGACAAATTTAAAGGCAATTTTCTCAATATTTTGAATTTTTTTGCACCCTCAGATTCCAGATTTTCAAATAGTTGTATCTCGGCCAAATATTGTCCCATCCAAACAAACCATACATCGATGGAAAGCTTATTTATTCAGCTTTCAGATGATGTATAAATCTCAATAAAAAAAATTGACACTTATGACTGCTTTTGTGGTCCAGGGTCACATATGTGATTGACATTGTAGGCAGCCAATGAGGAATGAGTATTGTCACACGTTGACCAATCAGGCGCGAGTACAGTAAACGTTGGATTAGTATGCAAACGCCGTGCACTTGTTACCCGGATTATTTACTCGCCAAAACGGCAGTTTGTTATCTTAAAAATATCGCCCATCCAAACTAGGAAATGTCAGGTAAATATGTTTTTCATAAGCACCAAGGTTTTCCATTTCTTTTTAAGGCGTTTCTCCAGTCATCCGAGAGACTTCTTGATGTGTATGTTTGCAGGGAGACCCTGTGTTGAACCCATTCAGACTAAAACACGTAATGGTTGTCGGAATTGCCTCCTTGAATGTGTGAATTGGGGTGAAACTGTCAGGGTAAAAATGGCTTTGTGAGTAGCTGACAAACTGTCCAGGAACGGTTATGTGAATTCATAATCATAGCACGCGGAAACCCCGCGCTATTGCAGGTCACGTGACCGCACTTCGGCCGACTGTGCTTTATAAAAAATAATATACAGAGTCATATTTGAGGTTGTGTTGTGTTATCGTTGGCTATTATTATTGGTGTATTTGTTGGGAATCCTTCATGCATTTCATCTACAATATGTAAAGTTGTTGTTGTAATGATGATACTTGCAACCGGGTGCCGTTAAATGGTGTTGAGGCATGCGCACTAGAGAGTGTTTAAATATGGTCTGTCACGCGCTTTCAAACTACTTTTTGAAACTCTTATAAAACCCAGATTGGCTTCTAGGCTGGGAATTTGTGCTTGTTTTATCATATGCCAGTTGAGGAAAAACTAGTCTGATCACTTACAATTCCTTAACAAGACACATGATTTGATGAATCATTCAAGCATTTCAAGATGAGTTACACAGGCTACTGAAGTTGCCTTAGGAAGCACCAGAGTTATATTTGGGAAATCATTTAGATCTCAGTTGAAGCAAGAAATCTCAAAAACAACTTGCCTGAGGTTATACATATTTCTGCATATCCAGACCAGTAGACCAAGTCATTAATGCTTCATAAAAAGTACAGAATCACAGCAAAGAAACGTTGTACTACCCCTAACTGCATAGTAGGACTTGTAAAATGATTTCTCAGGAGGAGGTTGTAGTCTTAGACAGTTTTGAATTCACTCTTCCATTATAAGAGGGACTTGCGGACAGAGCAGTAATGACCACAGATCCCTGACGTTCCTGTGAAAAGGAGCCAGAAAAGCCCTTGATTCAGATCTGAGAGTATCAGAAGATAACAAGTCTTGTTGGATGTGAGAAACATCAAAACGTACATTCAGTCGTATGTTTCTGATTTATCTTCTCTGAAGCATTGCCTCTTGATTTTCTCTAGTAAAACTTCTCTGATGGATTTACATAAAGTTCCCCTTTATACTCAAAAATAGATTTTTGTACTATGGAAAGGATCGGCTTGGGATACGCGATAAGCTTGTTTATTGCACGTTCAGCAGCCCAAAAGTACTTGAGCATCTATGATGCACTTAAAACCTGAATGCCACTGCCAAAATGCTATATATATCAGTGTATATGTTCAGACTATTTAAGTTGATGTCTGTTTATTTCCCGAGGAGCCAAACGTCTTATAGCTCTACCAAAACCTGACAAGGCAATATGAGAAAAAATTCCTTCTGCTTTTTTGGGCTTAGAGAAACCGGCGTGCTCTGTTTTGCATTTGTTTCATATTCAGCTATGAGGAAGATTGAATTTGCGAAACCCAGTTATTAAAAACCAGCAAAGGAAACGCAATATGACTTTTTATTTTGCTTTGTTCATTTTCAATTATTCAAAAAACCCAGCAACTCATTACCTACTACCTGACAAAGAGAAAATAGATTTATAGTGTTCATTTAGAATCACGTATCTCCACTTCCTTTTGCACAAAAATACAGTTTTTTCAATGCATATTCTTCCTTTATTATTCAGCTTCATTTGAGAGCGTATAAATAGGATGCATCTGAAATGCATTGCATTCTTTGTCATCGCATGAAATGCACGACTAAGTGAAATTCTTAGGTTAAGTACATTTAAAAGTGTGGGAAGAAAAGTGGACCAACAGAGAGAGATAAAGCATCAAATATGCAGGGCTGCTGTCACTCGCCATGTTCCCGTCACTGTTTCAGTAATGCACTTCAGATTACAGCAGCTCTTTTCCAGAGATGCCACATTTGGTTTTCAAATGCACCATGGGAAATGCTGCAGAGGGCGTTCGTAAGACTGCTGACGATAGCATGAAAGAAACTTCACTATTGGTTTGATATTAAAGAATAAAAAGTGA
>JAFVLL020037578.1:0-59497 GCA_021397915.2 Tor tambroides | reverse complement strand
TTTTTTTTTTTTTGTATACTCTACTGTGTGTGATATTTACAGAAATAGTTCATCCAAAATGAAAGTTCTGTCATCATTTACTCACCCTCCAAACCTGCATTACCATCGTACGGACTACTTTAATGATACTTTAATGAAATGTGAAAACTTCGGCCTCCATTCATTCGACCGGCACAGTTTACTGAA
This sequence comes from Tor tambroides, assembly GCA_021397915.2. Classification (NCBI taxonomy): domain Eukaryota; kingdom Metazoa; phylum Chordata; class Actinopteri; order Cypriniformes; family Cyprinidae; genus Tor; species Tor tambroides. The sequence continues at coordinate 59,311 of JAFVLL020037578.1, read as the reverse complement.
GTGTCTTTTGCATTCTACAGAAGAAAAATAAACGGTACATGATTATAGGTGGATCTTATTGAATAGAAGAGACAAAATTCCATATTGAAGCACTCGCATAGATTTTAGTATTTAAAAAGCCTGTGTTTGCAGGGCTATACATTAAGTACCACCAGTGCAAACAGGTCTTCATTGGAATAACATGAGGGTGAATAAACAGACCAACTGTTCTTTCTTTTGTTGGGGTGAACTATTCCTTAAAGCCTTAAAGGAGGAGGTGGGTGCTGACAAGCCTAATGTAAATCGCATAAACATTAGCATCAACTCCAGGCCTCTGAGAGCTGTAGAATATGAGGATCAATCTTAAGGCGATTCAGTGTTTAGTGCAAGTGGTTTTACTAACATGATTTTAGACTGAGGCTCAGACTTTGTGTCAGACCACATATATCATAATCAGTTCAGTCCTGAAAGAATTTCAAAGTGCAATCTTTCTGAGAAAACTTGGACTTGACTAGACTAGAAAAAGAATTCAAGATAAAGACCTTACACATCTGGTAAAAATTTCCACTCTAGAAACTTCTCTACTATTAATACTAACCCATTTTAAAATATCACAGAAACAAACATCCAATGGAGACCGTAGATGTTCCTTGTCTGGAAACTTCGTACTGGTGTGATGTTATTAATATTCATATAAGAATACCCACTGATAACTCCAATTCTGTGAAGTGAAGCTGGGGCTCAATATCAGGTCGCTTTCATCCAGGGCAGCTCTTGCAAATGAAATTATTACATTTTAATATTCTCTGCCTGAGTGAAACATGACTCAAACAAGATGAATATTTCACACAAAATGAATCCACACCTCCTTATTAAAGCACTAAGCACGAACCCTGCATAAACTATAGACAAACATCAAAGTACTAAGAATCTTGTGTAAGTAAACTACTAACCACATTAAATTTACATATGCATTTAAAAGACTTTGTTATCCAAAGCATTTTACAACACATTCAAGTTACTGTATCCACTTTGTATGTTCCCTAGGAATCTAACCCATGACCATGGTGTTGCTAATGCTATGCTCTGAGCTACTGGAACCTATACTATTACTATTTTGATGTTTGGATCACATAACCAGCTTCATATATATATAGCTTTAACATTTTTGATGTAGTAAACGTGGTAGGTTGCTCACCTGGTACAGGCTTGCACTTGCAATGTGGAGCACTCAGGCTTGAGTCGTGTGAAACTCGAGTCACAACAAAAGAGAAACAAGCTAAAAAGGCATGGTTGCTTCAGCAAATGTGTTTTCATCTCATTCTCATTAAGTGTAGGTGGAACATTATTTTCAAATACGATTAACCTTTTAGTGCCACTCACTGGACATCTCATTTCTGAACTGCTGCGATATGTACTTCAACCAACTTCGTACAATGTTGCCAAATTTACATTCATCTGTTTTGATTAAAACCGAATGTGCTTTTAGCACCACTGACTGGAAATTTCATTTTGAATGTCACTAATTTTGAGTCATTTTGAGTACAAGAAGCACCGTAACACCATTTTTCAGAAATGTTGCCACAGGCAAGTTTTTTATATATATATTACATATGGCATCTACCCTGACTACAAGGTTGACAAATAAAACAGGATCACACTAGATGACCAACAACACAGTTTGCCTGATCAAAGAAACGTTTTCAGTTAAAACTGGTCTGAATATTAATACTGTGTTTTTAGCGAATGTATGAAATAAAGAAAAAAGTGTTCAAGGGGAGGGGACTGGGAAAAAAAACACAATTATAAAGCTTCATTTCTTTAGAGAACCATAAAGTTCTTTCCCTGTAGAGCGTCTGAGCGCAAATCAATTTCTTTCAGTCGATTACAAGCACCGAGGTTCTAACCTTCATTTGTGAGTCTAATACACCGACAGTTATGTAGAACACATACCAATTAAGCAATTCTGCTCAAATAAGAGGGCTGTGAACTGACGTGATTATGGAGGCCAAGCCCCAGGGGACTCTGGGTTATCGGCTCAGGAGCAGAAAAGTGAGCAAGCGGGAGAGAGAGCAAGGGGAGCATGAACGGGGAATATGAAGAGAGGGAGGAGGAGAGGAAAAGTCATTTATTAAGTCTAATACTGTGTGAAACGTTCCCGTGGTAATGAGAAGGGCAGATTGTGGTAATGTTGGAAGCTGAGCAGAAAAGGTCAATCTATATCTGTTTCTGCCCACAGGAGCCATGTTGATGAGCAACGCACGAAACGTGTGAGCATGTGTGCGCATGCAAACCCATAACATCCCGGCTGAAATGACTCCCAATGAGAGAAAGATTAAGGGTCTACCTGTTTGCTTCCATCCACCAATGCAACCCAGGCACGACCATTTTTTTAGCTTAAACGTGCAAGGCTTCAAATATCAGTTTCAATATACAAAAACAGTTCATTACGCAGCTTGATGTTGCAAACATGTGGTTGCTTCCCGGCTCATTGGAAATGTGCCTATACCTACGATTCTGCAAAACTCACAAAAACGTACGTACAGCAAACTTTTAGTCCTTTTCACACAAATTATAATTTACAGTGTATAATTTACAATGCTACGTTATAGCTTAAAATATGTCCATGAAGAAAAAACAGCATCCGTGTACTTCTTGGGCCACATGCACCAACAGAATATTGTACAGCAACTGCAATGTAGAAAATGTAAGAATGCTAAGATATAACTCTCTCCAAGTATTTTAGACTTCTACGGTGCAATCAGAAATTTACATTCGTAGCTCTTGCCACTTTTATACAGAATATCCTATCAAACAACAGAACAACAACTTACATAAAGCCCTACATGAAATATGCATGCTTCAGCTGCATTTGTATCCAGTAAGCAGAATCTACATTGCAATTCACAATCCAAGAAGCATTTCTGCCCAATGCATACGAGTACACGTCAAGACAATGATTTAACCTTTTTTTTTTTTTTTTAACTCAGTCAAATAAATTGCTGGGGAACAAATAAACATTCCAGCACACTGGTTGCATGCTAAATCTTTCATTTAATCTCAGTCTGCATGTACAGACAAAAACGTATATTGATTCTTAACAATGCATGAGTCAAGATGTGTAAATGTAAACCTTGGGCTTGCGATGTGTTTCTATGGCAACATTACAAATGCTATGGCAGTCCATGGGTTGTAGTGTCCTTGTAGGCGGGATGCCAGGAGCGCTGCTCATACAATAGATCTGTTAAGCTCTGCTGTCTTAATGTTAATGTTTATATACATCATCTAGAACAGATGAAAACTGTCATTCAGGTTGGCTACAATGCATAGCAACTGCAGTGGTGGAAAAAAGGGCATTCATGTCATGTTTTTTAAAGCCTTCAATGATGCCATTTTATATTGAGTAAAAGCATCAATAAAGACACAGATGGCAAAGAGTGATTTCCTTGCTCAGTAATTTTGTCAAATATCTAAACATTCTTAAATCAAGATACATTTACTGGAGATGCATAACATTACATAAGATATTAGAAGAAACGGGAACAAGAACAAAATGTCTGCTCAAGGGCTCAGAAAAATCAACTTGTTTTATTTTTATTACTCTATTGGCAGATTTTTTAAAGCATAAATTCACTTAGATTATGATAAATTTCTGTTGATCAAAACAAGACATCTTGTTTCACCTTATGCCCTTTCGCATCTCTAAATGTATCTTTTGATTCAAGAATGTTTAGATATATTTCTACGGGAAAGCAATACAAAAAAAATGAAAATCCCTTTTTTTTTTTTCAGTGCAGCCTTGCTGAGTCCTACTTACTGTTGTCTAGTTTGACTTTCATTCTCATTTTTTCATTTATATCCATGTGTTTGCCACATGAAGCCGAACTTGTAAAGTTTGTAACGTCCTTTCATCAAACACTAGTACATTTTAAAATGCTGCTCGTAACATTTGGGATAATGATCACGCTGTTTTACCAGTGATGTTATATGCAGAACATTCGGTTTTCGCTATGCCTCCATCAGAGGAACTGATTTCTGCTCCTGGACATCTAGGATGTCATAGTTTAGTTCCAGCTCAAGTCAAACTGCATCTAGAACTTTAAAGCCTACTTACAATAGAGACATTAGTTTTGTTTGCAACATTTCAAAGGGACAATTGAGTATTTCTGAGACTGGTTTATAATGGTTCTTGCTTAGTGATTATGAATAACATTTGGACAGGACTGGAGGGCTACATGTTTAGAATAAAATATTAGATTACTACTTATTGAATACTGAAAAGTATGTAGTATATACTATGCAAGCTAATTTCAGTCATGGAGTAAAAAAGGTAATTGCATGTTTTTTTTTTTTGTTTGTTTTTTAACTGCAACAACTGTTTATATCTTGCAATTGTCAGTTAATATCTCACAATTCTGACTTTTTACCTCAAAATTCTGCATGTGTATGCCGTCAGGTCAGGTGTCTAAAAATTTTGGGGGAAAATACAGAATTGCAAGATATAAACTCAAAATTCAGAGGGGAAAAAAAAAAAAAAAAAAAATATCACTAAATGTGAAGTCTGAATTCTGAAGCAGAAAAAAAAGAAAAACAAAATTTGCGAGATGTAAACTCTGAGAAAAAAAAAATCTGAGAAAAAAGTCAATATTCCAAAATTTGATGCTTAAGGTTTACTCGAACATCACCAGCAGGTGGTTTTGAATAGGACTGTAAATAAACTCTGTCGAAAGGTTGATCTCCAGGGGCCCGTTTCAGAAAGGAGGTTAAGTGAAAACTCTGAGTATGTTAACCCTGAAATGAGGGAAACTCTGGGTTTTCCGTTTCAAAATGGGAGGTTTGTCAAACCCGGGAAAGCAGGGTAAGTCAAGCCCATTTCTGAAAGAGAGGTAACTTATACTCAGAGTCAGTTACGCGGTAACTTACGCTGTGAACCTAACCTGGTTGGGAGCAGGCTTTCGAACTCTAGAAAGTTTTCCGTCTCCCCTTTTTAAAGTGTAAGCGATGTTTTAATACCTCATTCATTCATTCACGCCCAAAATTGCTTTTCTTAGCTATTTTTGTCTTATTTCTAGTACAAATGTTTAAAAATTCTTAAGTTAAGATGCATTTTCTATAGATGAAAAATTATCTAGATATTTGTTAAAATATAAAATTGTTCTCCATAGGGTAAGAAAAATAATCTTAATGCAAACGGAAACAATAATAGGCTATTTTTAATTTTTGGCGGGAGCTGTTGCCATGGTGAATCGTAATATCTGCACTCTATTGATGATGGCTTTTTATAGTCGTGGTGCACGCGCTTAACTCAGAGTCAGCCTACTTAGAGTTGAGTAAACTAACACAATTCAGCTGTTCTGTAACCGAAAACTCAGAGTTTCCCATCTCAGAGTAAGTCAACTCAGAGTTCAAGTTTAAACTCAGAGTTGGTTGAACCTCCTTATTGAAACGGGCCCCTGGAGCAGAAGTGAGCACTCTTGACCAAGACGTCAATGAGGTCATATGTAATCTCCCAGTGCCTTAAAAACAGATGCACATTATTTTTCATGTATTCCAATAACCTCCTCCATCCAAGCATCTCTGAAAACAAGTGCAGTAGGCGGAGAATGTGAGACGACGGTGGGATATTAAAAGCAAATAACAGAAGTCAAGGGAGAGTGAAAAACAAAGCAGAGCACTAATTAGCCAATTAACGAGCAATTAAGCTCCTGGAGCCTAATGGCCTGTTGTCTGGCTCGTTAATGGAACCGTTAGACTGACAACCCAGTTGCACTAAGTGCTGTACAGCGGGAGATACGGAATGAGAGCGATACGGAACGAGACAAAGGCTCTGTTCAGAATGGAATACTAGCATACAGTACTACTTACTACATACTAGGCAGTATACAGTTTTCATATACTATTATTTTTTATGTTTTTGAAACATGCATTTATTTGATTAAAAATACATTGTGAAATATTATTACAATTTAAAATGTGTTTCTATTATAATATATTTTATAATGTAATTTAGTCCTGTGATGTCAAAGCAGAATTTTCCTTCAGGAATCATATCAAGATGCTGATTTGGTGCTCAGGAACTATTTCTCAATATCAATGTTGAAAACAGTTGTTTTAAATTTTAAAATTGAAATCTTTTATAATGTTATAAATGTATTTACTGTCTATATATATTTATTTAACTCACATTCATATAACATCTGGTTTGAAATCTGACTGAAATCTAATTTTCAAAATGCATTTCTGAATTCTGACAATTCAAAACAAATGACAAAAAAACCAAATATACACAGTTTGAACAAACTCAAAGGGAAAGCGAAATTGTTACAGCAACATAACAGAAGAACATTGATTCATTTGAACCTGCAGGTCATCACAGCAATGCATGATTGGGAAAATTACAACCCACTGTGAATGTATCAGACTATGTATTAATTCCATTGCTACTTACGTTATTATTTTAATTTAATTTTTTTTTTTGCTTTATTACGTACGTTTTTTTTGGTTTTATCACTTTGCTTGCAGGGCTTACAAATCCTAACAGTAAACACGGAAGGAACGCAAACACAGTGCATTAAAAGTGCACAGCTGTCCCTAATTAAAGCTAGCATATCGCGCTAATACATGCTAATGGAATGTGAGCTAATATTTGACGGTTCCACACTGTCAGGGTCGGTATTTATTAGCCATGGACGAGTGAGATATGGCTTCATGAAAATGCATGTGAGGCAAGAAAACAAGAACTTGCAGGTTTTACAAAGTGGAGCAGAAATGAGCTATGCTTAAAAATGCCTTTTCAACTTCCAGCTTTATTAGCTTTTGACTAATTTCCTTGCCTAATTATATCCTCTTTGAGAAAAATTTCAGAGCTATTAATAATGTACTTGGAGTAATTAGCAACATAAATATTTATAATGAACTGGATTAGCCAAGCACTGGTGTGTGTGTGTGTGTGTGTGCAAGAATTAGCAGAGCTCCATTTAAGCTATTAAACAATTACACTGACATATGTTTTGTTGTGGAATGTGAAACATACTAAAAGTACTATGGTATTACCATGCTACTTACAGTATTATTATTCTTGGACATACCAATCATGACTTTCTGTACTACAGTATATTTCAGAGTATCATACAGTAGTACTATCATCTGATACCATGACTGTACCATGGTACTTTTTTGTAAGGGTAGTCATTCTCTGCTATGATAAAATCATGGTAACAGATGCCAAAAACAACGGTACTTTTAGGAAAAATACCATGATACTGAAATAAATGCTATTTGCATCACTGAAATTACCATGGTATTTTGTACATGTACCATGGTGTTTTTGGAAGAAGTAGTCAATTAAACCAGTTCAAGATTTTCTGTACTATGGTATAGTTCAAAGTACCACGGTTTTACTGCACCATACTACTATATTTACATCACTTACAAAAGAGTGTCAGAGCTAATATTTTGAAAATGTACCACCATAGTGTTCTTAACAGAGTTAACACCATGGTACAAGAACTTCATTCCATGATATTTCAATAAATCATAGTTTTGTAAGAAATTTTAAGTAAAACTACCAATGTATAATGTCCAAAGAAACATGGTAGTACCATGAAATCAATTAATATTTAAAATATACAATGTCTTCCGAGAAGCAATCAAACAAGTCATAACATACTCATTCTCTCTTGATAAGAGTCATAACTCTGTGCCATACACAATACAGTTTCTAGATTGTAAATCATAACTACACCTTTGTGGTTGGCGTTAACGCCAGCGGTGATTTTACCTGACAAAATCTCATCAGTCATTAGCATTAAGCTCCGTCCCTGTGCTGAGAGGCTACAGACCTCCGACTGAACTGAGCCAGATGGAGGGCCCATTAAGAATTAATTGACTTGTCAAGCGGTCAGCCCGTTCCGTGGTGGAGACGGAAATAATTGCAGATGGGAAGTGAAAAGGGCTGTGACGCCCAGCGGGCGGCCGCGGTCTCACACCGAGCACGTCTTCTACGTGTTCAGCCGAACATGCCTCCTGGCCCGTCTGTCTCGCCCTTCTCTCGTTCACTCTCTCTGACCAGTGCTAATTACAACGCCCTCGGAATGTGCTACACTAAAAGGTCAATGCAAGTGGCAAGCCGACATTAAATATCAAAGTAATCTCCTCCTAAAATGACACGCGCACAGCGAGGGAGGGCCGTTACCGCTGTCGAGCCGCGTTAATCTGTTCAAGTCTGAGGTTATCTCGAGCCAAGCGGGCGAAGTTTACTTTGAAGACGCCACAAAAGGGAACAATCCCAAAGTCTCCAAGAACACTGCTTTTGCGATTAATCAAAACTCTAGAGGATGCTTGCATTAAAAGGTAGTTAGGTGATCAGAAAACATTTGAAAAGACCAAGCAAAACAGTTGACGGGTCTTCATCACTGATCCATTAAAACATTCTTAAATTACTTGTTATTTGATGGGCTCTGAACTATAAAAATAAAGTAATTGGGGGAAAAAGCCTACTCTGCCATTGAGTCTTGTAGATCAGCTCAAAGACTGTAATTAAATAGGCAGAATTTTATCAAGAACAAGGGAACATTTTGTCTAAAAGAGCCCAAAAAAAGGGTCTTGGTACACAAAACTTTGTTAATGTACAAATTAAGGGCTGTTGTGTAACTCACATAAATGTGTAACATTTTGCAACCCTGACAGATAGATAAGGATATTTCAAAACTGTATTTATTGATCATAGAAAGAGATAAATGTGCAAAAAGAACTCAGTACAATTTTAACATTGTGTACTTATATACAGTATATATATATGCAGTTGAAGTCAAAAGTTTACATACACCTTGCGGAATCTGCAAAGTGTTAATTATTTTACCAAAATAAGAGGATAAATGCATGTTATTGTTTATTTACAAGGACTGCAGATGCAAAATAGCCTTCTGGCTAATTCTGGCACATTGTACATTTACGTATTATTGATGTGCATTGTCCCTGTCAAATAAACCTGAAAATAAATAAAATAAAAAAATTTAGTACTGACCTGAATAAGATATTTCACATAAAAGATGTTTACATATAGTCCACAAGAGAAAATAATAGTTCTGAAGCTAATAATAGCTTTTGAAGGGCAGTACTAAATGAAAAAAATATGATATTTAGGGGGGGGAGTACACATCATCATTCTGTTCAAAAGTTTTCATCCCCCGGCTCCTAATGCATGGTTTTTCCTTCTGGAGCATCATTGAGAGTTTGAACCTTCTGTAATTGTTGCATATGAATCCCTCAGTTGTCCTCAGTGTGTTAAGACTATATAATTACATATAGGACTTGTCAAAAGTTTGGAAACATGACTTAATGAAGGCTCTTGCTCACCAAGACTGCATTTATGTGCTTAAAAATACAGTAAAAAAAAACTAATATTGTGAATTATTATTACAATATATAAATAACTGTTTTCAGTTACATTTCAAAATGTAATTTATTCCTGCAATGCAAAGCTGAATTTTCAGCAGCCATTACTCCAGTCTTCAGTGTCACATGATCCTTCAGAAAGGTGGTGCTCAGTTATTAAAAACTGTTCTTATTGTTATTAACGTTAAAAACATACTTCTCCTTTAAGAAGTTGTCTACTTGACCCAACCATAATGAATAGCTTTCAAGGTAGATACAAATTCAGCTTTGCATCATGTAAATATTGCCAGGTTGATTCAATCAAATTAAATAATATTTATGGAAAAAATAAACGTTCATTAAAATATTAATCACATGAAGATTTGAAAAAGAGCTTGAAAAAGAGCCAGAACCATCAGAATTTTTCTGGTTAGCCAACTCTATAAACATGATTATCTTCAGGAAACATATTTATAGATCAGCTAAACATGTCTAGCTAAGTAGGGTGTTGAAAAGTGTGGTTTTTTCCCCCTATAGGGTCTATAATGGTGCTGAATACAAATCAATAAAAGAGTGCAATAATATCCATGCTGGGCTATTATCTATTGCTGGGCTGTGAGGTACTAAGCTTTCCAAATCACCAGTGTTTTCATAAAAGACCTCTTAATATGACAAAATGAAATAAAGTGTGAAATTGCAGTGACCAAAAAAGGGAAAACAAGAAAGGATAACCTTATTTTCATCCTTTCGCCCCCTCCTGTTTTTGTAGTTGCCGTTATTGCTTTGCCCCCAAATGAATTGCAAAATGTTAAGATTTGCATTTCAATCTGGCAACCCTCTCCTTCTAAAGCGATAACAACCTGTTCTCCCCCCAGCACCGAGCCTCATTCAACAGCCAGCTCTGTTTTGTAAAGGCCCTGCAACAATGTAATTGCGGTTTCCCTCTCCATCATTATGGGGGAAGCTTTCGGCGGCCTGTTTACAAGCTAAATAAATAGCTACACAAAACATCTGGAGCTGCAGAAGAGGCCTTGAGTGGGCTCTTCACAGAACCTCAAGAGCGTACGCAAAGAAGCAACGAGAAAGAGCTCCGGGTCTTGAGGGTTAACCCTTTGAGACAGCATTAAACAAAAACACAACACCGCCAAAACCACTTTAATTCTCTCTCTCTCTAAAAAACAAAACCAAAAACACGCAAAGAGGATTAGGGTGATGGAGTTACACAGATGCACAAGTTTTTGTGCGGGGTCATAAGTATCTGACTACCATTTCCAACCCACTCTCATTTTATTACCTGCTATTCATGAGCACATGAATACTGATTTTCACCCGCCGCGTATTTTGAAAAACAATGATATTGTGCTACTGTATAGAAAAGTGTCAAGAAACAGCTTTCACTACACATTACAGATCTAATAAGAACTTTTCAATAAAGCTGTAAGAATGTCAATAAAATGGAGCAGGCATCATGTTACACATGAAATTCTCAGCGGCAAGCCAGCATAAAAAGGAAAACAGCCACAATTTTTTGAAAGTTCAGTCTTCAGAGTCACTTCGGAAATCCTTCTCGTTATATTATCAGTGTTAAAAACAGATGTAGTGCTTAACATTTGTGAAAACTGTGGTATTTTTAATAATAATAATAATAATAATAATAATAATAATTTCCTTCCTTCCTACTGACCCAAGCTTTTGAACAGTACATGGCACATGCAAGTTTGTGAAGTCTATGGTGCCTCAAAGCAAAAATTCATTGTCTAATTCATGCAGCATGTGATATTAATTATTAGTTCAGAAAATTACTCCCTTCTAAAATGAACATGATGTTCAACATCTTTATGGTTGATCATCTGAATATCTGTCAGCCACCTGACAGCTCAAATAAATCTTTATATTGTCTTTATATAGTCAGGCCTTCATCCTACACCATACAAACAATTACTGCTAGGATGATCATTACAAAATACACCAACACCCCTGTTATATAAAAGCTCACATTTACTGCCAGCTTTCTTAACTGCATCAGGCACTTGTGCACATTATAATGAGCCTTATTTACATAAGATGTTTGCACTGAAAAAATGACAATGACTTCATTTAAAATGGCTACTCAAGTTCGGGAAAAGTTTCTTTTAAATCCTTGATTTAGTATTCGATTGGAATTTTAGGAGGAAGAATGTACGAAATTGTATTTTAATGAAATTCACCACAGGTTAGACATTCTGGGAAACATTTTCTTCTACCCTGGTTTGCAAAACTTAAATACAATAAAATATATTAACTAAATGCGAATTTCCAATGGCATATTTTGAGGCCTATAAACCTTCAAAGTTTAAGGATTTTGAAAAGGCTTTTTCAAGTCAGCATTCAAATCTTGTCTGATCAACTTAATTTGTCTAGTTTAGAATCACAGTGAATATGAATTACTTCACATTCAATGATTTTAATTTAGCCTCCTTACAGTACATCGAAATTCGAATCGCAATTCTGCAGCGGATTCTAAATAGCGCATAACCCTGACCTGCACAAACTGTATGATTTCGGTTTCCTTTTTTCAGTAAAACGGACTCCTCCGTGTGGTTATGAAAACTTTGCGCGGTGGCTTAAGTTGCAAATGTGACCATGATATAAGCTCAGCCAACAGAGTCTGGAGTGTTGCAGAAGTCTTAGAAGTACCCTCACGTCAATATTTATAAAACACAACCTCAGTGTTACTGCTGCTCCATGCCAGCGGCCTTAATGTAATGATATGGTGGAAAAAATCGAAAATGCTGGCAGATGTGTTCCTTGGGGTTTCAAACCACAAATCTCTCCATCTCAAGTGGAGCAGAAGCCATACAAGCCTCACAGAGAATAGAGGTTGTGTAAATATTGGGAAGAAGCCAAGACTAAAGGAGCGTAATAACTCCTTCGGTAATATTTCATGTCTTAAGTTCCAACACAAAATAAACCAAGAAATCCAGCAGTCCACATGTCGTTTTAACCACATAGGGCTCATCCATACATAAAATATGAGAATCCATAACCCCACATGACTCCGCATTTACCACCCTCATAAATTTCCTTTCCCTCAAGAAATACTTTGTTTCTACTCTTGGGCATTGAGTTATACTTGAGATATGTAGCTGAATTATGCTGTGAGTATCAAATGACATTATATGATATAATGACAAAAATAAGTAAATGAAAACATTATAAATTGCACTCTAAACATGTTGCCTATTAGGATATCTTTTTGGACTCCCTGAGCAGACAGAAGTCACTAATGAGGGGGAAACTTAAGCCTTGGAACCATTTCAGCCCACAGACATTGAATTCTTGAGTTCACAGCAAGTGACCTATAAGACACAACAGGCGTCATGATGTAAATTAAGTCTTACATTTTACTTTGGACCATGAAGCATACTGAAATTCTTTCATTTTTCATAGATTTTATTCATTTCAGTTCTGAAACACTAGTTTTCTTGGTATTCAAAACATTACATTTAAGAACTTATGGGAAGCCAAGTTATTCATATTATCAGTCATAAAAGAATTCGGTAACACTTTATTTTAGGGTCTCTTAACTAGTTGCTTATTAGCATGCATATTACTAGAATATTAGCCATTTATTAGTAGTAATTAAGCACATATTAATGCCTTATTCTACATGACCTTATTCTACATCCCTAATCATACCCAATACCTAAACTTAACAACTACCGCACTAACTATTAACAAGCAGCAAATTAGGGATTTATTGAGGGAAAAGTCGTAGTTAATAGTGAATAAGTGTTCCCTATTCTAAAGTGTTACCAAGAAGTCCTATTATTAATTTACTCTGCAGTGCACACACACAACTTCATTTACATACTGTATATTCATTACAATCGTATTTAGCATTACAGTAAATAAGCAGTAATTTCAGGCTGATGAAATATTCTGAAATTACAGCTGTATCTAGCATTATGGTTAAAAAAAACAGCAGTTTTAGACTGATGAAATAGTTACAATGCATCGAACTGAAAATCCATGACTATTACTTTTAAGATTCTATTCATTTTCATGACTTTTGATTTCTGAAATTTATAGTTATGTTTACTTATAGTAAAATCTCATGGAAAGCCATGGGAATTAAAATCTAATGAAGTAATGGAAAAGTCATACAATTTCTATTATTAACTTACTCTGCAGTGCATATACACAACTTCTTTTGCATCTAATCATTACAGTATAGATAAACAGTGAGAGTGTACAAAAATATTTGTTTTTAATTACATAAAGTGTTTGTATCTCCACATAAAGACATCAAAACCAATATGAAAATAAACTCTTTGTTCTTTACACCCATTATCATATCAATTCAATAAATATTTTTAAATGTGTGTGTGTTTGTCACAGGCGGCAACCTTAATTATTTCATGCCAACATTCCAGGTGATTACTGTAGTACCAGTACTGATGGACACCATAATGCTGTTTTAAAAGACACTTATTACTTATTGATTGCATCTTAGGTAAGCAAACCCTGCCTTAAAGATGAACCGTTCACGGAACATGAGAAAGACAGAGAATTTACACTCAACTGATGTTTAAAGCAACATTTCATTTTAATAGCCGACAGTTCTCAAGAAATTCTGAAGAACCTGATAAAAACATCAAACATCCTGTCCCGTCACGTGCAAGCGTTCCTGTACTGAACTATTCCAGCCAAGAGTCGTTATAATGTTAGAACGGCAAACGCAGAAATATGATGGTGATCTTTCCTCTCCAATCTCACTGGGGTCTTGATGGATAGAACAAGGCAAACGTGATAAAGAGGGAGGAAGGCAGGCAGGATGAGATGAGAGCAGAATTAAGTGCCAGGTGAAAATATGAAACCCATCCCGCAAGCAAAAAAACGATCATCTTTCATGTCTATACCGAAAGGTCAATGGTGTGATCCTGCTGTCCGGGCCAGCAGCCAATCCCTTCACACCTAACACCACACACACACGCACACACACGCTGCTGCCGCAGAGAGTTACAACAGCTGTTAAGTGTGCATAATGAATGCTGTAAACCCAAGCAGTAAAACCAGGCACGGCGCCCAGGGCGGAGAGAGAGACGACACCGAATCCTAGATCAAATTCTAAACGGAACATCAAAACTGAAGCAGAGGGCATTTAAAGAATCCTAATGAAGTAACAACTGCACTGGGAGTCAAAGAGCTGGCTAGTTCTAATAATAAAACGTTATTTACATTACACTTATTCCATCCACTTATCACATTCTGCTCAACAGAAGGATTCAACAAGTACTGATAAAAAAACTAAGAAAGTAGTTTAACGTACCTGAATGTGTTCCACCAAAAAATTCCATGTTACCCTGCCAGTCTGCATTCTTGCTTTCAAAAGTACACAGTCGTAAAGACGTTTACATGAACAGATGGTCATCCAAAGCAGTGACATTAAATTAAATTACACATCATTGAATATTTGGAATCACAACAGGCAGTTATTTATATTCTCTCTTATATGTATTCCTGTCTGATGGTGAACAATTGTGTACATTATTTCAAAGATATATAAATACACTGCAGTTCACACTGCAAGTCTGGTGTTGGTAAGATTTATTTTAAAAGAAATTAACACTTTTATTCTGCAAAGATGCATTAAATTGACAGTACCCATACAGAAATGTAATATATGACATATATTGCCCTATATCAAGAGTGATATTGCCATATGGCGCTACATTATCTGGGTAGGTGAAGATATACGTTTATAACATACATGGTTTTATATGTTGCAACCATATGTCAATGATATATATTGTATTTATATATGCAACTTTATAAAATAACATATATACCAAAATGTGTATGCTTTTTTATTTTTTTTTTTATATTTGCTTCTATAATATCAACATGTAAATTTTATGATGGAAATACATGCAGTATATGTCCAAAAATGCATTACACATACATATTTGTACGAACTACATATGATCATTATGTAATCTTTATAAAAAGGTAATGACTTGGCCTAGAAGTAATTTTTCAGCCCGCTCCTTTTTATGCTTCTATTGATTGCATATAGATACAATCATGTCTTGGTCTTAATTTACTCTGAAATGTGTCATACTATGGTAGTACAATGCGTTGAGAGTGCCATCAAATGCTTAAAGAAAATAAAACAAATAAATAAATTGTTCATGTTCATGTTTGATTATATATTTTTGCGCTGCACAAGCTATGTGAATACAGCACTATTATCCCAGCTTCAGCCCTCATCCCATGCGGTTGCTGATCTTACTGAACATCATTAACAAGCTCTTATATTACAGGAAAGTATGGCTAGCAGTAACTGGCACAGTAAAAATCATCCAGACTGACCTTGCTGTGACGGACACCTGGTTTTACTCTCCTGAGGGCAGCTTTACCTCTCTGCAGTAGCCTCTCTCTCTCATGTTCCTTTCAAAGTAGCATATATACTAGAGCAGTCAATTTAAGACTAGCATTTAATTAATGGAAAGTAAGCATGCGTTTTATAGAGCTGTGTGTCAGGGCGAGTGATAGAGTGAGTAAGTGGAAATGAAGTCTTCCGACGAGAGGACATAAATCTAAAGGAGACTGCACTTAACCTCCAGGCCACTGTAAAAGACACCAAAAGAAATACTCGAAGGAAGAAAGAGCGACTTGCACTGCTGTGTAAAAACTCCTGATAAAATGTGACACCTCAACTAAACAGCTCTCGCGTGTATAATCCGATAAATGCTGTTACTTGTTTAACCAGAAACATGTGGTGATGAAATACACTAAAATATCTAAAAATCGTATTGATTTGAGTGCTGTAAATCTCAAGTAGTCTGGCCACACTCTATTCCAAACTAAAAAGAATATATGAAGACCATTAAGATTTTTTATAATGAGGAATAAATAAATAATTTATTTTATTATACACACATAATATCTACAGCATCTCACAGAAGTGAGTACACCCCTCACATTTTTGTAAATATTTTATTATATCTTTTCATGCGACAACATTGAAGAAATGACATTTTGCTACAATGTAAAGTAGTGAGTGTACAGCTTGGCCCAATTTTGACATTTTCACTTAGGGGTGTACTCACTTTTGTGGCCAGTGGTTTAGACATTAATGGCTGTGTGTTGAGTTATTTTGAGGGGACAGCAAATTTACACTGTTATACAAGCTATACACTCACTACTTTACATTGTAGCAAAGTGTCATTTCTTCAGTGTTTTCACATAAAAAGATATAATAAAATATTTACAAAAATGTGAGGGGTGTACTCACTTCTGTGAGATACTGTATACTGATAACAACAACTATATTATTATTATTTGTTATTTTTTAAATACATATGTAAACACACACACACACACACACATAACAGATAATAAAAATCAGATCATTTAATACTTTGCTTTAGATGTGTCTCTGTTGTTGCTTGTGCCAAAACAGATTATACAAGTTCTTGACTAGTGACAAACTGTTCTGAGAAACATTTAATAATTAACCTGTGACTTTTTTCACAAGGTGATGCATGACATAACCAGAGAAATTAAACGGGTACTAGAACTTTGATGAAATCGGCATTAACAAGCAATGCCTTTTTTAAACAACAAGTATGCTCTATATATTAATCTAATTCTGAAATTACTTTATCAGGGAAATAAGATAATCTTTATGCATTCCACTTTGTAATTCAATATGGCACAAGAATATTCTAGATACAGCTATGTTTATAGACCATGTTTGGTGTCTACAGATGCACGTTCTGAGTGCAGTCACAAGGTAAGAGCTAACCCAATATCTATGAAATAAACCACATTACATGACATTAAAAAGAAATGGCCATATTTCTTTTACAGGATATTCCTTAACTTATGTAACAGCCTCATGTTTCTGTAATTACTTCAGCCTAGTTTAACATCCATGGATACGATAATGCATTTAAGCCTATTTGAAAACTGAAAATTATTTACAGCCAGCCAAACGCCTGTTGTGATTGCTACAAAGGATTCAATCTTTTCCTTCTGCTTGCACACTATTTTAAATGTGTTGCTTTCAACCACAAAGGGAAAATGATAGTATATGTCAATGGGAATTCTGAAAGAGGAAGGAATGAAAGAGTTGGAGTCATGTAATTCTCTCTCTACTATTCTAAAAAAATAAAATAAAAATAAAACAAAATAAAAAATAAATAAATAGGATGGATGGATGGATATAAAACATTGATACTTTAAATATAAAACAGATTGCAGAATGATGCCACTGGAGAGAAATTTCCGACACACAGGATGAGACAAGAAACCCCAACCAACTTATTCTCATTTGGCTACTTGTCAGTGAGCAGATCTGGAGAACACTAATTGCAGGAAAAGTCTCCTTAGAGCAAAACTGTGGTTAAGTGAAGAGCTCCAGGGCACGAGTGAAATCTCTACGGACTTTCTCAGCAATTGCACCTGCTGCTTTTTTTTTTTAATCTGCACTGAAAATTCGGAGGAAGTTGGACAAGGGCAACGTGACGGTGCTAAACCCACAATCCACAAGCATTCAAAGCAAGCAGCCCCTGTGTATGGAAGCCCAGAGCTCTGAAAGCCACCTCTCCCTGCGGTATCCACACTCCCTCTGCTGCTCCAGCCCACATTCTGACAGCACTGACAGGTAATGATGAATCGCAGCACTTTAACTAGGGCAGGACTCTCAGCATGCTAATAAATGGCCTGCCCAAACTGTGGATGATTTCTTACTCAAGATATGGATTAAAAGAGAACTGTGTGGGGTGAATTCACTAAACACGCATCACTGTTCTGTGCAGCATTTCAGTGCCAAAAAAATTAAAAATAAAAAACACATGCAACAGGGGCTAAAATAGTCACTGTCAATGCTTTTTTAGAGACAATATGTCTCCTTTATATGTAAATTAGGCTTAGATTTCAGGGAATTTGGCTGTGTATGTGTTAGGGGTAGGTGATATACTGTATGTATCAGATATTACATTTTAGATACCTTTGCCAGCAATATAAAATAAAGCAATAAACATCCATAAACTTTTCTAAAACCAGGCCAGTATTTTCGTGACCTGATCAGATCATAAAAAAAACATATCCATACACCGAAAGAGTAAATGTTTTTATATATATATATATATATATATATATACAAAAAAGCATCTAAGCAAAAAAACACATCAACAACAAAAAAAATCTACTTTGCATCTACACTGAAAAAAAATGGTGTAGATTGCATTGAAACAATTTCCACTCTGAAATTGCTAGCAAATTTCACATGTAATTATGAAGAAATGGCAAGTAACACACTGCAGTAAACATGAAATTGAAAGCTTCAAAGTAGAAAGACTGAAACGGTACTTTCTTGTAAAATGCACTCCAATAATTTGTGTTTCATTTACAAGTTCAAAAAAATCATTGTATAGTGTACTGTAAGGCTTTCTGTTAAAAATCTCTTGGGGAAAACAGCATATATATATATATATATATATATATATATATATATATATAAAACATTAACATTGTTTTAAATACAGTATATTGCCCAGCCCTATTGTGTGTCTGCGTGTAAGAACATGCAAGTTTAAGATTGTGTGTGCGTGTTCTTTAAGACGTGTTGCTCTACCCTGTAGTTGGGCGCATCTCCTAAATACTATGATCATTCCCTCTTGTGAACACAGACCCAGAATGCCTCTCTGTTTTAGTCTCCACTCCCTAATTACAGCTGTCCCATCAAGCCAAGGGAGGAGAGAAGTGTGGAGAGACGGAGAGATGGATGGATGCGGAGAGGAGGCGGTGAGCCAGCGGCGGGATCTCTCATCAACCGAGTGGGGAATACTCATGCTTTCTTTCTCTGCTTCTCGCCAGCCATTTTTTCACACTGTGTAATTGAGGCCCTGCCTCATTTGGGTTTGTCACATCTGTAGATTAGGCCTTACTGTACAGACGACAAAACTCACAAACATTTAGTGATCTTAAATGCTCAAACAATTAGTTCACCGCAAAAATAAACATTAAGAGATCACATACTTACTGGCATGTCATTCCAAGCATGCATAAATAACCATAAAAAAATACCATAAAGGTGGACTATACAGTGTGTATGTGTGTGTATTCAGATTCAGTGTAGCCATCGTTACAAGTATAAATTACAATTTAAAATGTATTTAAAAAGAAAACAGCTATTTTAAAGTGTAGTCAAATGTCACAGTGTTACTGTTTTTTGCTGTATTTTTGATCAAATAAATGCAGCCTCGGTGAGCAGAAGAGACTTTTTCAAAAGCATAAAAAAAATCCAAACATTTGATAGGTAGAACCAAAAACAATTCAAGATTTCTTATGCTTTTGAAATTGATACTATTATTTAATATGTTATTATTATTTAATATGTTATTATTTAATATAAATAAATTATATATATATATATATATATAAAATATATATATATATATATATATATATATATATATATATTTTATTATTATTATTATTTATTTATTTTTAATAATATAAAGTATTATATCTATTTTTTTTTTCCACTGACAAGTACATCTTCTGTAGCATTGGCATTACATTTTTTCCAGATGACCCCTGAAGCCTATGTGCTTTAATATTTTCATCCACTACTTTCTGACAAAATGTTCTCAATGGCATTAAAATACACTCCATAATTGCAAATATGAAGTGTTTTCAGGCTATTTTTGGAAGCGTTGCCTATACTGTGTTTTGAGGAGCCAAACTCCTACAACTGCGGCACTCGTGTAGGAACGAAGGGGCCGAAATCAGCGTAGGAGGTGTTTGTGGATCTACAATTTATCTCCAATGACATGTTCCAGTTCCTATAAAGAAACCAGAACAGCGTTCTGTTTGGAGGAAATCACAGTTAGCTCATGTTTGGGAAATAGCGGTTCAGGGATTCCAGCACAAACAGATTGTAAAGAAGGGAAAAACAAATGAGGGTTCATTTCGTTACTGCTCAGGATAAACAAAGAGGATATTAAGCAAAAGCAAATGCTAAAGCAAAATACTAAAGGTAACGTGGTTGTGCACGCGTGTTCATGGTGAAGGGTAGTTGGCGTTTGATAAATACAGGAAGAATGTGAGACAGCCAGTATATGTAGCACGTACCTTGGCTGGAAATGAGAGAAAACGCTGTGTTCACAGTTCATTACCACATTTCTCTCTCGTGTTAATAAAAAGCTGCACGTTACAAACGTGTCAACAGGGAAGTGTTTTCATTTACACCGACGGGTTAGAAAAAAGGGAAAAAAATGGAAGAAAATTAGATGCTAAGTAATTTCAAGTGGCGGGTTGTCTGCTTGATAGCAACCAAGGGAAAGCATCTCAGATAAAGGGAGGTACGGTTTCCTCCTGCGAGGAAGCAGCTAGGACTTTTTTCTTCTCTTTTGGCTGGAAAAACGGAGTGAAAAGAGTAATTGCGAACAAAGAAGTGGTGGAATTGTCATCACTCCGTGGAGACTGAATTTCATGGCCCGTTCTGAGAGAAAAGAGGCGAGAACGACTCTTTCATGCGGCTGACTGAAGCGCCTAGGGAGAAGAAGATTTCATTCGAGCCGTTCTCAGAGGCTAGCGTCAGTTATCAGACCCAAATCAAATGATCCTACAAGTGCCACAGGCAGACACGGAAAAGCTTGCTGAGAGAAAGGAAGCGCCTCTATTAGAGTGGACTAAAGGCATCACACACGATTGATGTGCACCATCACGCTGTGAGGTTCCGCGCTCAGGAAATTAAAAGTATTTTTCATCCCTGACTATGCCCTCAGTCACAGACAAAACTGGAGAGTGATGACACAAAATGGCTTTTAGAACTTTTAAAGACAGAACTCAGATAATGAACAGGAACTATTCCAGCCCTCGAGAGAGAGATTTTCAAAAGGACTTTTTTATATGAGAACATATCCATCACGTACAGTCACGTGACAGACCTTCACAAGATTTTCGAACTGAGAAACGCAGCATTGTGTTTAACGTAATGGCAGCATGACGGTACTAAATGTGCACATTAGGCCAGAAATATACATGAAGTACTAGGCAACTACCTCAAATAATAATAAGAAAATAATAATAACAAAAAATTAAGAAGTACTTAGCAACTGCCTGAAATAACTTAAAATTTACTGAAATAAAAAAATTAATGAAAACCATTTAGAAATTAAAAGAAAAGATGTAAAAATGGCAAAAGCACATGACAAAATAATCAAAAATTAAGAAGTACTTAACTTCCTGAAAAAAGTTACTGAAATAAAAAAATAAAACTATTTAGAAATATTTAAAAAACTACTAAAAATGGCAAAAGCACATAAAATAACCTACAATTAATAAAATATATATTAGAAGAATATATAAATAGAAGCAATTTAAAATATTAATTAAAAACAATTCGAACTATAATAGTATTTAAATAAATCTAAAATAACACAAATGCACAACTTCTGACACAAATGCAGAAATATCATGTGTTGTATCCACCTTTTTCTTCCCGTAAAAATGGGCACGGCCATTTGTATATTCTATGGGTCTAGCTTCCTGTCTCATCCACGTCCAGCTATTTTTAGCTGTACAAAACAGTTTGTTTTGCTGCTTGGTATTGAAAATTGGTGCGTCTTAATACACTGGTTTGTAGTGCACATAGTTTAACCATTTACTGCACATTGTTATTCTTCTTGTTATTTACCTATAGCGGCTAAAGTCTCGCCCATAGTCTTACTTCCGCGTTGAAGAAAAAGGTGGATACTTAGCATCTGCTTTTGTCATTTTGGTTGTAAAACCCTGAACAGGGCTAAAATAGGGCCAGGTTGATCCATCTTGTAAACAATATAGTTTGTCATTTACAACCTCAATACTATCTATGATATCATAAATTTCAGTGAAACTTTAGGCAAACTCACATCAAAAAACCAATCAGGTCAGATATAATTGAAAGATTGTGCATATAGGAAATAATGACCAGTTACAGCAACTAAAACATACACTGTCCCTCATCCATACATATATGCATTAAAATCTAAAACCTTAGTAGTCTATCCATGTACGGCATGCACATGGGACGATACTGGGTGACAGTTACCTTCAATACGTATTATGGTGTGATAAACCTTTTCACATTTATAATATTTAACCTGTTCTGTACATTTCGCTTTAAACCATTGATCTGTCATGCTCCCCGAAAGACAAAACCATAGAAAAGGACCAGTTACTCTAACATCTTCTAAATATCTAATGTCGTCGCTCACCCCGTCACAGCTTCTAAACACGTTTTGTTATATATAAACAACGTATCATTTATACACTGTTCATTCAAACTTGTTTGTCAGCCTCTGAAAGCAAAAACCCACTGAGACTGTAGCGTAAATGACGCGCACTTGAGAATAAATGTGTATTTCTATAAATGTGGAGTTCCGTTCTTCCAGCCGACTATTGAGGGGCAATTGTGAACAGCTTCATCTAGTCTATTAAATGTTCATTGCTCGTTTAAGATCACCAAAGGGATCACATTAGACAGACAAAGTCTTAATGTGAGGAGCCGCCTCATTGGCGCTTGTGGTAAATGTTCCCTCCATTAACCACAAAGATCATGGATAAAGTGGTTTTAAATTGACTGATTCTAGAAAAAGACAAAAGTCGTACTCTCTGATACCATAACACTAACAGTGGCTCTTGTATATTAGCTCCATTTCCAGTGGCTGGAAAGTTCTGAGAGGCATTACACTTAGAAAGTAGAAGAAAAATGTACTGTGTACCTTGCATTAGATGGAAATACTGTGGTATCAGATGGTAATACCATGCACCATGAAACAGGGTGGCTATCTGATCATATTTTATCATTTTAGTTAACAGTTTCTTGGTATTAGCAAGGAGTTATGAATGGTAATAACATGATTTTTTAGGACATCTGCAATTGTGAACCCATAAATATATTCAATAATATGGTACAAGACCTTAGTATATAAAAAGGTACTTCTACTAATATTTGTGACTCTGGACCACAAAACCAGTCATAAGTGTCAATTTTTCAAAATTGAGATTTATACATCATCTGAAAGCTGAATAAATAAGCTTTCCATTGATGTATGGTTTGTCAGGATCAGACAATATTTGGCCGAGATACAACTATTTGAAAATCTGGAATCTGAGGATGCAAGAAAAATCAAAATACTGAGAAAATCGCCTTTAAATTTGTGCAAATGAAGTTCTTAGCAATGCATACTACTAATCAAAAATGAAGTTTTGATACATTTATGGTAAGTAATTTACAAAATATCTTCATGGAACACGATCTATACCTAATATCCTAATGATTTTTGGCATTAAAAAAAAAAAAAAAAATCGATAATTTTGACCTGTGTTTTTGGCTATTGCTACAAATATACCCCAGCGACTTAAGACTGGTTTTGTGGTCCAGGGTCACATTTTTAGTTTGTCACATACATAGTTCTATACAACTTACTGTACAACTGTACAAGCAATAACATGTTTTTACTATGGTACTGCACTCGGAATTCCCAAGTAACCGTTAGCGACCAAGATAACCGAATAAAAATAAACCCTCGCCACAAGGTTGTCCCTGAATATTATCTGCCTTGTCAGTCAGGATCGGCAGACAAACAAATAAACAAACACACAAACAAAACAGGTTGGAGGAGACTTGTGCAGCTCAAAGGCATGTATCGGTTTCAGGACAGCTTGATGCTATCTGTGCAATGTACCACATCTCCTCCCACGGGGGGCTATACTATTGGGCTATTTCAGGATATGTTAGTGCCTACGTGTTGATAGACTCATCTCTCAGAGCCCTGGATGTGTACAGTATGTGTATGTGTGTATGTTTAAGGGGGAATAGCTTATCCTGTCTCCCACGCAGCAGGTGCGGTATTTGGCCTCTTTGTGGTTGTAACAACGTCTACATGAATGTTTGGTCTTGCATGGCGAATGCTTTGCAACGGAATATTATTCATCCATGAACTCATTTAGTTATTTATAAAACAAAACTTTACATATATGAAAAAAAAATATTAAACATTTCAAACGCTTTTTATAAATCCATATTCATAAACATCAATATTTATCAACATACTTTGGGAAAACATTACATTGTTTTGTTCGCCAATTTTATCGGCAAATGAGGTTTAGAGATAGAAATACAACAAACAAGAGAGATCTCTTAATGCTTTCTTAACTTTGGTGTTCGATCTGTTATTATTATTATCTATAGCCATCTATTGCAGAACTGAATCTGATGGCATTTTATTTTTACATGCATGCAACCCTACATTTTTCTTTCATAGCTGTCTTAATTTGACAACGTTGCCACTAACAACTTGAATGAACAACATTTTTTTTCTATGCTATTTTAAAAATGCAAGCCAATTTTTTTTTAGATAGCAATACATAGGTAGCATAAATATAGCCATTTGCATGCGGGGCATCAGATCCTATCAGAATGGAAATTGAAACTCAGTCACCAAACTTCCTAAAGAGCACAGCGGTCTCAGAGCATCTTCTAAACATTGCTTCAGAGTGAAGAGGAGGGGTGTTTCACCTTTTCACTCCCTCTGTATCTCTCTCTCTCTCTCATGTGTGATAGTATCAGGCCAAACTGCTATCAGCGTGTGGGAACAAGAGTATGTGCCTATCGGCTCATCTTGTGGTGGGACGTTTTTCACTCAGAGGGGGGCGGTTGGTTTCAGACGAGGCGAGAAACTACACACAGCTGTCAATACTGCAAACCCACAGTGGAAACTGTTTTTTTTTGCTCGTTTCTGTTTTGTTTTTCTCTGATTGGTTCGTTTTTAGTCTCCCTCTCACATGCATTTACTCTATGATTGTGAGATTGATTCACTATATTGTGAAAAGGGAAGTTATTTATGCTCATTAAAAAAAAAGCAGATCGGTTCTTTCATTCTAAAAAAAAAAAAAAAAATCAATGTGACATCAGTAAGCTACCGACTCTTTCAGTAGGTAAAGCAAGCATACAAAACTAGAAACAAACAGATGTTAAAGGCTCAGTTCACCTAAAAATCACTTGTTCATCAAATTGTTATTCCAAACCTGTATGACTTCCTTTCTTTACTAGAACATAAAATAATATATTTTGGAGAACGTTTCATTGTTTTTTGTCAATACGAAGCAAATTAAAGGGTCTAAAACAACACTGCACGCACTAAACGCACAATAAACCACTGAGAAACTTTTCAATGTTTTGTATTCCACAGAAAAAACGGAATTCAAACAGGTTTGGAACAGCACGAGGGTGAGTAAATGATGACGGAATTTTCATTTTTGGGTGAACTATTTGAAAGCATTTTAACTAAATTTCCAGTGTGCACGATTTCTTTTCTTTTTATAAGGATACAGCAATGTACTTGACACAGTATATATGCCATCTCGGCACTGAGACATGGCCTCTGGACCTGAAGATTTTTTTGTGCTCTTGTTCTCTGTCTGTCGCTGTCATGCCTATAGCCTCCTTCCAGATGCATTAGCCTGACTGGCCGCACAGAGCCCAAGCAGTTCCATCAGTACTGTCATAGGCACTTTAGCGTGACGAGCCATGCGGCAGTACCCCTGGCCTCGATAATGCGCGTTAGCGCCAGAAGAGGGATCGACTTTGCCACAACGAACACCAGAACAGATGTAAGACCTTTAAGGGACACAGGGCTTTTGTTTTGGATGAGCTAGCAATTCAAATTAATTTGAGAATTCTCAGTGCTGTGAGAACGTCAGGGCCTTTCAAAGGATGAAAAATAATAAAAATAAGATCTAATGAGGAACAACAACAAGTGCAACCACGACAGGCATCTTACAAGTGACTCAGACAAATAATCAGCTGAGCAACACATTTCATTGGTTAACACTGAAGTTCGAACTGTATGTATAAACCAAATCATTAAAGTAACAGTTCACGCCCAAAATAAAATGATTATGTATACAATCTCATGTCAATCCAGTTTTGTGATGAGAAACAAAATATTTGGGCCGGTCACTCATTCAAGCAATAACAAGGAATGAGAATGAGCACTATGAATGGAGCTCTAAAGCTTCAAAAAGAATGTAAAAGCACATTCAAATCATGCTGAATCAGAAGTAGCAGAAGATTATTTCTTATGACATACATTTGAGTGAAACAGATCACTGTAGAGAAAAAAAAAAGGAGATACGAACGCAAACTCAAAGTCCACTGTAAAAGAAGCGCATTGTAAGGGCAGGGTTTATGTAGATGAAATGATTGGACAAGTCTGTAATTTCACCGTTAGAATAGAATTAGAGTTATAACAGTTCGATTAAAGATTACAAGGTTAAAACACGGATGAATCATATACATGGATGAATTCACACAATTAACACAATCAGTGTTATTTTAGGATCAGTGAGACACTATCATGGCTTTTAGTAATGTTTCTCATTAGTTTTTATTTTTATATTATCCATTTTCATTTTAAAGTTTTAGTAATTTTGTTGTGTTCAGTTTTTTTTTTAAACTATGCCTATAGGTTTTTTATTTAAATTTTAATTTTAGTTATTTTATTTTTATTTAGTTATTTTTACACCAAATTAAAATAAATGAAAATGACAAATGGTGCTGAAATTACAGTTTAAGCACAATAACCCTGTTCAAAATCAAATCAATACCATGCATTCAGAAAATAAACAGGGTGAACATATATTTCATGTCAACTTCACCTTAAAAAAAAGAATTCAGACTAAATAATGTAAAAAATGCAGATGTTAATCATGTTAAAAAAAAAGAAGAATGCAGACTTCAGTACATTTTGAAAAATGCCAAGGTTTGTTTTTTGAGGTTTTCAGAGGTTAGTGTCTGAACATGAACATGTCTTTATCAACAAGTTTGCTGGACTGTCTTTTGAAAAGCACTATGAAAACCGAACAATAACACCTTTGGCATTTCAATGTCACCATATGCTTGGGTGTCAGTAGTTTTGCTTGCATAGCAATCTTCACAACAGTTCAATGTGTTTTTATCAACACATCTGATGTATAGACAGAAACGCCCATGGTGTGACAGTCTACAATCAAGATGGCATGTTTTGGGGCCATCACATTTTGTGATGTCTGCCTATACCACAAAAGACTAAATACAAGTGTATTTGTAAAACATACTTGAAATGTTTTGAGAGCTCTTATGTGTGATCTATTATATAGTGAGAAGTGAATTCTTTTTATGTTGTTGTACTTTGAGGTGAAATGTGTAGTAGGTCCAAATGGAATTTAAAAAATAATGACTGTTTTCAAACAGGTTTCGGGAAAAGTCTGCCATTCTGTCATTTGTCAGACAGGTAGTTTGACCAAACCTATCTGCTATGATGGACTTGTACGGGACGTTTGCACGGTCCCCTGCGGGCAGATGTATCCTGGTGAAATAACTTTGTGTGTGTGTGTGTGTGTTTGTGTGTGTGTGTGTGTGTGTGTGTTTAAAAGACTCTTAAAAATCGGTGACATTACATCTCAGGATAGTCGCTAGTTAGCTTTGTCACTATGTCAGGATGTCACTTTTCTGAAACCTGGACTGCGTCAAGAATTGGTTATTGCCTGATTCACTTTTTTTCTTTGATAATTTCTTTGCAACCATCAAAAAAGTATGTTTTATATAGTATGAATGCAATCCAGACGTACTACATCTGTCATGTTGTAACTATCATGTGACCAATCTGCGTCCGCTGTTTCGCTTCACAGTCATTCATAGGTAGTAAAGTGTCCATCAGATGTGCACTTAATCTCACTGGAAGTTGTAAATCATTCAGGTTTTTTTTTTTGCCTACCCTTTAGAAAAAAAACAAACAAACAAACAAACAAAAAAAAAAACTTAATTTGGAAATACTAATGTTTTTGCATACTGTTTTTCACCTGCTATACAGCAAGGAAGTATGCAGTTTTGGATGCAGCCCTGAACCGATCGAAAATATGCTAACCTGTGCTAGCCTAGCAACTGCTGTAAAGACGAACAGGAATGCTAACAGCATTCTCCAGGTATTACAGACCTCCTTAAGGGAGGCGAGAAGCTCGAAGGAGCAATTTTCTGCATATGAAGCACATTAAAGTATTTTAACACCAAAAAGACATTACACACCTCAGCTTTAACAAGTGCAGACTGCCATTTGCGGCAGTTACAGGGATTCATCGTGCTACAATGCCAACATTTGTCTAACGGCATTTTTATTTACAGTGCAAGGAGCAAAAAAATAAATAAAACAAAAAAAACACGTCTCATTCCCTTAAGTACAATTCTCGACCTCACTCTCCCTAGAGAAAACAATAGAAACATTCTCTCTGCTCTGGAAACAAATGCTCTGTTTTGATTTCTGCAGCCTTGAATGGATGGAGATAAAAGCAGAGACCATCTGTCTGGTTGGCGGAGCGGCACTGGGAATTGATCACAGTGAGTTACAGTAAGTGCATTTGCATTCTCACCGCTCTAAACTCCTTTATTATCCCCACGACGACTCGCTCTTCCAGCTGAGCCCCTCGGTAACAGGGTGACAAAACGCCTAGTGGGTAAACACCTTTAAAAGGATTTGACGCACTATAATGGAAAAACACACTTCTGTTTTGTTATGGCCTTTCACTTTCTGTTTGGCTTGAGGAAGAGTAAAGCATTGTTGTGGTGCACAATCAGATAAAGGCAGATGTGTATAGGAGAGAATATACAGAGGACAAAAGATGCTGCGCTAGCAACTGCACTGAAGAAAATTGCACCTTTGAAAGTAAACAAGGAAAAAAAGAAAAAAGTACTTTGCTGTACTTGCAGTCTGAGCTCCAAGATCTCACGATAGATTACAGAAACCATACAACCCGAACACAGATCTTTACTAAATATGGTAAGGACCATCATTTGCATGCAAAATTAATAAAATTAAGATAATAAAATGACTTACATGTGCATTTGAGGCGGGGCTATCTGTTTGTTCAACCAGCGGCAGTGTTCAAAAACTCCAAATAGGTCCAAATGTTATTACAAAAAAAAAAAAAAAGAGGTTTCAGGAAAACTCTGCCTCCTGCTGGCAGGTGTGCATGTATGTGTGTGTTTTAAAGGACTCTTAAAAATCTGTGACATTACATCTCAGGATAGTCGCTAGTTAGCGTTGTCAGTATGTCAGTTCAACTGTTTGCTCAACCAGTGGCGGTGTTCAAAAACTGTTTGAAAACAATCATTATTTTCTCAGTTCTGTTCAATGCTGGTAGTAGCACATAAATGACACACTTAAGCTTTAAATAAATGTGGAAAAAGGTGTGAAATGCAGCAAAAGAGAATATTATTTTCTTCAAAAATCACATTCTTTCATACTTACCAGCCAATAGTGTGCGTTCGGGGTGGGGCTATCTGTTTGTTCAACCAATGTTTGACCAAGCGTTCAAAAACTACTCAAAAACAATCATTATTTTTTCATTTCTGTTCATTGACACTAGTGGCATGGAAACAATGCATTGCAGCTTTAAATAAGTGCAGCTCTTTCATCCATGCCAGCCAATAGTGTGTGTTTTGGGAAGGGCTATCAGTTCGTTCAACCAATGGTGGTGTTCAAAAATTGTTTGAAAACAATCATTATTTTTCAATGCGAGTAGTACAGAAACGACACACTCCAGTGTGGAAAAGGCGCAAAAATGCAGCAAAAGAGAGAGAGAGAGAGAAAAAAAAAAGAGTTATTTCCCATCTCGCCACTGCATCCCCTTGGAACGAGCTCGATTTAACCTTGAAGAATAATGAGATCTGACGTGCTTAAATGTTAGCATTCTTAAATCACCAGGAAGTGCCTCGGCGGAGCCCATAATCACTGTGCCAAATTGCTGTGCTCGCTAATTTCATTTCTCCCTCCGCATTCACTGGCAGTTAGACTCCATTACTCAACAACAGCCATTTAATGCTCCCAGGTCCCAGAGGTGTTACATTAAAATGTAATAACTTGCAATGTAAATGAAAACAAAAACCATTATTTTTCCTCTCCTTCCCCAACCTCTCCCATCTCCTCCTACCTATCTCTCTCTGTAGGGGGAGTTGGAATCTAATTCTCAGCCCATCTGGCTGGTGTAATGAATGAGAGCTAAGCCAGGATGCTCTGCTGCTGACTCTGAGAGCATGGCGAAACACCTGATTGGCCCTCCCGGGGTATTCTGTGACACCGGGCCAGTAGTAATTGGAGACCCATAACTCCGTTATGTACGGACTATCAATTTCCAAATTGGTCAGGTTGCATTTGCGGCGCTCTTTGATGAGGTGATCTCTCCAGAATCGTCAAACCGGAATGCGTTTTGAAAAGCCAGGTAAGAGGTGCTTAGGCCAGGTTTAACCTCTATATTGAGGGCCTCCCTCTGAGAGGAGCAGCTTTAGCTATAGGAGTCCGGCTGCATAGCGGGCTTCATTATGATCGGAGCACTTCCGCACAGAGAGGAACCTCAGATTGTATTAATAACACAGCTGGGGGCAGTTAGTCTGGTAACTGAGCTGCAAAAAACCATGTGGACACACTGGTATGTACATTCTGTTAAACTGATAAATCATGCAAATGCCAAAATAGATAGTGAATTAATAAACCTTGCAAAACATTTTTTTTTAAAAATCCTGATACATTTAAAATCAGTATGAAGCGGAAATTCTGACAGTGTTTTCTTCGCTATTGTGAGGTATTTCCAAGGGAAATGGCTTCTCGAACAAGAAAAACCCCGTATAAATAAATAAAAAAATTTGAATTGTTAATTATTCTGATTTCATGGTGACTTTAGCACTCATGACAGTTAGTTCAATCAACTATATTAGTGTGTGTGTGTATGTGTTTATTTATATATATATATATATATATATATATATATATATATATATATATATATATATATATGAAAGTGACGTGACATGTGGTCAAGTATGGTGACCCATACTCGGAATTTGTGCTCTGCATTTAACCCATCCAAAGTGCACACACACAGCGGTGAACACACACACACCGTGAACACACACCCGGAGCAGTACATATATATATACACACACACACACACACACACACACACACACACATATATATATATATATATATATATATATATATACACACACATATACACTAGTGTTGTCAAATGATTAATCACAATTAATCGCATCCAAAATGAAAGTTTTTATTCACATAATGTGTTTACTGTGTATATTTATTATATACATATAAATACAAACACATGCATGTATATATTTAATAAAAATATGTTGTTTATATAAAAAAAATATATTTATATATAATATAAATTATATGAATATAAATATGTACATGTAAATGCATGTAAATATTTTCAAAATATATACTGTATGTGTGTGCTTTTATATATACATAATCAATATACACAGTACACACATTATGTAAAAAACTTTTATCTTGAATATGATTAATCGCTCGACACATACAGTGTGTGTGTTTATATATATATATATATATATATATATTAACAATTAATAAAATTAATTGTTGACAAGAAATAAAGTCAGAATTACAAGAGATAAAGTCACAAATAAATACTTTAGGATAATTTGTAAAAAAAAAATTAAAATGTACACACACAAGATTCTAAGATTCTAAAAATACTTAAGAACATGACTCTCAGGTCCACCAACTACTGTCATTCAAACCAAATACTAAGACATTCTGAAATCCATTATATTGTGATAATACTTTCAGTCTACACAAACACGCACAAGCTAACAAGTTTACACCACTTATATGAAATATCACTATTACCTATTGCGTTATCAACATACTGCAGTTCAAAACAAAAGTTCAAAACAAAACACTCTAGTAAGTGTCTGTAACTGGTCCGCTTCAGGGACA
Organism: Tor tambroides; assembly: GCA_021397915.2. Classification (NCBI taxonomy): domain Eukaryota; kingdom Metazoa; phylum Chordata; class Actinopteri; order Cypriniformes; family Cyprinidae; genus Tor; species Tor tambroides. The sequence continues at coordinate 27,116 of JAFVLL020037578.1, read as the reverse complement.
AGCCTGTGTAACCATTCAATTTCTGCAATGAGGACATCATAAACTCCTTATCCATAAACACTCAAACGCCTCCGCAATCTAAGAGATCTAGCGGGCATGGAAGAAGGCACGTATACAGAGACTGGTCTGGGACACGCCAGTCCTCCTGCGGAGCAGGGGTGGAGATGACAGTGGAGCTCCAAACTGAGGGGTTAGTACGAGCATACTGTAGGTGGTGCTACACGGGTTTGTGCGCAGACGCACGAAGAGCAGATAAACATGCTCGCTATGCTACAGGAAATTTGGGTTGTACCTGCTGGGGTGCAACTGTTAGCCTGAAGCAAAGCCGCAGAGGAGCTGAGGTGAGAGTGAATAGTGCTAGTGTTAAAACCACAAAAACTTCTGCTTGTGTTTAATCTTTTCTTTCTCTGCCCTTCCTCTCATTTTCTCTTTCTGTCTTTTTCCATGTCACGCTCGAGCTCATTTTGAGCGGCCAGTGCATAAATTTACTGATCTTACACCTCACGCATGACACATAGCGAAACTAATTTGAGAGGAGGAAGCAACTGACATTCAAAATACATAGGGAGGACATAAGAGAACACATGCTTTACAGATTTAACACTTTCATAACCTTTCAAAAGTTTGAGTGCAACTATTTATTCTTTACTATACACGAACATTCGAAAGTAAGATTTTTTTCATGTTTTTATAAGAAGTCTCTTATTATCACCAAGGTTGTATTTATTTAGTCAAAAATACAGTAAAAACAGTAATATTGTGAAATATTATTGCTATTTAAAATAACTGGTTTATAGTTTATATTTTCAGCATCGTTACTCCAGTCTTCAGTGTCACATGATTCTTCAGTAATTCTCATGTGCTGATTTGGTCATCAAGAAATTTCTTATTATCAATATTAAAATAGTTGTGCTGCTTAATATATTTGTGTAAACCATAATGCGTTTTGTTGAGCAATCTTTGATGAATATATATTTTTCTTTAAAAAATAAATAATTTGTGGCATCATAAACGTCTTTATTTTGACTTTTGATAAATTTAATGCATCTTTGCTGAATAAAAGTATTAATTTCTTAATTTCTAAAAAACAAAACAAAAAAAAAAACTGACCCCAAATTTTTGAATGGTAGTACACAGTAATATTTTCCACATGTTAGAAGAGTAAAGTCATCAAAATTATGCCAAAACCAATATATAAGAGCTCATAAGTCTATTTATATTGCTATGCTAAATATTCATGATATGATTGCATTTTATTTTTCACATTTAGCAATGGGCCTTCTATGTTGTGACCAAGCAGCTGAAAAATCACCTCTTAAAAAAAAAGTGAGGCTATTTACGAAGTAAAAATAGCATATAATTTCGGAGGTGAAACATTGTGCAACTGACCAAACGAATATATAAGACTCGAGAGAAGACTATAATCCTCACACGAACATGAATGTTCCTGAAAAAAAAAAAAACATCATTACACCTCCAGAGGGCTACAAACCTAAACCTCCAAAGTTCTTAAGAAAACTAACACAGAAAGTGTTATAGGAGGTGTAAAAATCTCAGGTAGCGAGGAAAGGGAGAAAAAAAAAAACTGGATGATGAAATTCAACTTCCCTCCCTGTAGCCCTGACAAAAGGCAAGAGGCAGAGCTCTGTTCTCGCCTTTAGGAGAGACGCCATGTTGAAACCCACTAGAGCTATAAAAGAAACATTTTAGCTTGTGTGTAAGAGCCGTATCGCTCCAAGCGCTGCTTAATTTCTGCCTTTGTTTGGGTGGCAGGGAGGCTCTCAGGGTTCTGTAAGGCCTGCGGGTCTTTTGTCTCACAGTAGAGGAGGTCTGTTCAATGCCTGAAGCATTTTTGTTCAGAGAAAGCTTTTGTTCCGCCCCTCATGCTGAGATTTGGCAATGGGTCTCAGGCTGAAACACAACCCAGACAGCAGCACAGGTATTTCCTCTGAGATTGTGTCAAGAACTTGCGTGCCAAACACAGCCTGAGATCATAAGAAAAGAACAGAGATGCCGCACAGGAACACAGAATAAAAAAAAGTGCATCTTTGTTTCATATGCTAAAAACAACAACAGATTTTTACAAATTCAGTGGTGCTCACCCAGCCAAAGCTCAACGTTACGAGGCTAGGGGTCCGAATGGTTGCCAGAACGTTGATATGAGGTTAATAAGACGTTCCCAGCACTTATTAGCTCGTTGCTATGTGGTTGCTAAGGTGTTTACATATTGGCCCAGGTAAAAAGATGCCACCCTCAAAAATTATGGCTCCTAAGACAGTGGTTCTTGAACTTGTTGACCTTTTGAAATGGCTTTGTTTCTCTTTTGTAAGTCACTTTGGATAAAAATGTCTGCTAAATTGTCCAAACTCTTTGAAGGTCTCCCATTATGGCAAAGAAATAAAATAAAATAAAATTCACATACATTTTGGAAAAAAGTACATAAATACATAAAGGATAATAAATGAATAAATAAAATAAGGATAAATAAAATAAAAAGAATAAAAAAAAAATCAACCAATCAATCAATAAAGGTAGCTAGATTATTTATATGATTAAATAATAAAGTAATCTTGTGTAACAAATATAAATACTTAGAACAATACATCTATCCATATGCAAATAAATGTAAGTTTAGATTACTACAGTACCTTAGCTATCACACGAGCACTAAGAACACATCAGTATGAATTTAAACATACAACAAACAGGCACACTGATACATTTTGGATACTTTAACCCAGAACAAAAAAGCCAGAGGGTTTAGTATTAAAAAAAAAAGGTCTTTGCAGCCCATATCCGACTAATGGATGAGGTTGAGTCAATGTTAAAATGATAAGGGAGTTCAATGTTAAATGGCGGTTCTGCTCTGATAATGAGCCAGTTTTAATGTGCTGTGATTCCCTGTGGGGTGGTCAGAGAGCTGACGTGTTTCGGGCGCCGGGCGTTTAAGACACCTGAGAGAGCCGCGTTATACGCCCACAGCTGCGTTATTAACTATAGCGCTATAAATCCACATGATTTATAGAGCTCCCTTTCCTGTGTAATCAAACCGCAGTGCAGGGGAGCTCCGCGGAGGGACTGCACACAGCGGGACGGGGAGGAAGAGGAGGAGAGAGCGAGGGGAAAAGAGAGAAGAGGAGGATGGGTGTTGAGAAGAGGTGTGAAAATGAAAAGGACTGCTGAGAGGCAGTTCTACTTCACTTCCAATTCAACTTTCCACCCATTTCATATCAAGGGAGCAGTCTGAATCTGCACAACTGCATGCTTTACAAAGCAGCACACAAACCTGTGAGGAGAGCGGGGTAAGCTGGGCCACATCAGTTTTCCTCCAAGAAAAAGGAAAACTAATACAACGAAATAAAATTCCGGGACATCTGCTATCAACTGGAATAAGAAACTGTCAATAACAGAGTGCCACACAAATATTTCTCTAAAATAAATTGGCCCAGCTTGCACACAACTCGCCTCATATTAAACGTAAGCTTTTTTATGTCAAGGCTTGTTAAGGGCTAAGTTAAAGAAAATATGAATGAATTACGTTAAAAAAATAAATAAATAAAATAAAATGGCCAATGCAACATTTATAATAATTATTTAGCTTATTTTAGTTATCTTCACATTTTTATAAATAAGCTATCAATTTTATGTCAAAACATATTTATGCAGATCTGGCATCTTAAATAAATTAATTATTTTTAATAATAAATATAAAAATAATATAATCATAAAATAATGAATAAATAAATACATTATCTAGATTAAAGGTCATATACACCACTAAAATAATAATAATGATAATAATAATAATTCACATTGGTGCATCGGCATCAATTTAAAATAATGCATTGGATAAGTTGGTATTTGTATCGCAATGCAACGTATTTGCATCAGTAAAAAACAATTTATTTCTATATAATTATTATTAGTAGATGTGATATACTTTTATTATTTAGAAAGCGACCAATATATTATATGTAGATTGATTTTTCTTCTCTAAACTATTGCTCAAGCGCGTTCTCTCATCACTACTGCTGGTGTGTGAATATGATGCATCAACACGGACACTGAGGTATTAGCAGTCAGAAGGCACTGAAGTGAATTTATGATTTTGCTGTCTGTCTGAACCAAAGAAATAAAAACGAACTGTCTGCACCATATTGAATTACATAGCATCATTTTTTCCCCATTGCATCACATTGTGTTGAATCGAATCCGTATGACATGAGTAGCTGCTTCATATGTGTCTTTAATGTATCATATCGTTGGCTATGCATCGAGATGCGTATCGCATCGGCCTCAGTTATGGAGATGCACATCCCTAATATACATACATATAATATGAAATCAATCAACCAATTGTTAACACACAGTACCCTATGCTTCCCTATACAAGAGAACATCAAAAATATTGTCTAGAAGACTTCTGTGGCTGTCCTGATAACTATGGTAGTTATCTATTTGGTAGATAACGCTTTCCATAATCTACCAAAATCATCTCTATCTGCAAAAAAAAGGAAGTCCAGCACTGGAGCAGAGTGGACAAGCGGAGAATCCCTCGGTCTCGCCGTGCCGCACAGACCTTAATGAGCTTTTAATGTAGCTTCCCATTTCAGTCAGGAGACCGAGCGAGCAGCCAAACAATAAAGTGAATAAATGCCTCCACCGAGAATAATCTACAAAGGTGCTTGGCATCCCTCATCTCTCTCTCAGAATGAATAAAAACCACACCGCTCATTTTCTCTCCCAACAGATAGATGTTTGTAATTGGAGGTTTAATTTATGATCGGGTCGTCTTTGGATAATGATATCGAGCCATTGTAATTTGCTGATGCAAATGGTATTTTATAACAGTCTATAAAAATGCCGGTGCTATGCAGGCGAACAACCAAACATCCTGAGTGTTCATTACGCTCCTCATTAAGGCATTCAAGTCTCTGTTAAATGCTTTCTGAGGCAGAGGCAACATGTAATTAAGACCTGATTGAGCAATAGCACATATAACATAGCACAGCGATTTACATTCGTCACTATTTGCGCAGAGCTACAAAGACACGAGAGCCGTCGCCATTGCTGGAATGAGAGAGGGCAGCGCGTACTGACGAACAATTTGCAGGCAATAAAAAAAACAAAAAAACAATTTACACTGCTTTGGTTTAATGAATATTGTTAAAGTGGCCAATTATGCTACTGATACAAAGCAGAAAGGAAAAGATGACTGAAAACATAAATGACAGGCCATTTTAAATTAGAAAATGACAGTCAGAAGACATCATTACTACACTATGAAACACAGAGCATGATAGCAATGCATCTTTTGAAGCCTATCAAAAGGCTATTTTAAAAATGCTAAGAATGTATGACAGATTCCACAAGAACATAAAGCAGAACAACTCTATTTAACATTTATAATCATAAGAAATGTTTCTTGAGCATTTATTTGGAATATTTAGACATTTTTAACCACCAATAATCCAATATCTAGCTCTTTTTCTATGAGGGTCCCTGGGTTAGTTGAGAGTCTAGGTGGGAGTGACTGGGCCATGAAAGTGCTGAAAACATACTTTGACCTCTACATGGTTCAGAATCCTCCTCTAATGTTAGGATAATGTGCTTTTTCACCCATTTTATTATCTGCCAGAAATCTGAACTGGTAGAGCACTGTGCAAGCAACACCAAGTTCATAGGTTTGATCCCCAAGGAAAACACAGACAGATAAATGCAAACCTTGAATGCACTTGAAGCCACTTTGAATAAAAGCAGCTGCCGAAATATACTGTAAATGTAGGAGTTTGAAAAAAGTCACTATAACGCGAGCTATAATAATAGTCGTGCTTGCCTTGGCAGGCACCATGAAAAATTAAAGAATGAAAGACAACAGACAATATTAATAGTATGAAAGAAAGGAGAAGAGGGTCACATTTCTTATGAAGTCTGGCTTGAGACTTGAAGACAGAGTGGGTTTTAATAAAAAAAAAGAAAAAAAAAAAAAAAAGACATTCCCTCTAAATAATATCTTAATTCATAATGGAAAGCCTAAGTTGTTTTGAAACAGGCTAAAGAAACAAGCTTTTGAATATGTATTAACTTACATCTGCGAGCTGCATAATAAGTCAGGCCTTGGGACAATCATTGCAGGCATATTTTCATTTGTAGAGCTTAATTCAGAAAGCATGCCGGACCACACAGCCATGAATAATTAAAGACTAAACAGCATTAAGAGCAAAAAGCTTAAACAGGAAAAGTAATTAGCAGTTAACTCCCAACATCTGAACTACGCTCACATTTCCTTTCCATGCTCTCGCTTTAAGCCGACCGCAACGTGTGAGAGACAGAAAAGAGGGTCCATTCTCCAGTGGAAAAGAAAAGCAATCCAAGGTGAAAATGAAGTTACCATTCATCACTATTCAAAGAGAAAAGCCTTCGCCGCCACTTTAACGCTATGTTGTGCGATCTGTGAAAATATTTTCGTTTCCACTGAATCGCTGCGTCTCAGAACCGTCTTTATGTTTAGCTACTGGACTATGCAAGTGTGTGTTTCATCTCGGTTCCCATGAAGGGACCAAAAGCCTCTGTGTGTGTGTGTGTGTGTGTGTGTGAGGCCTCGAAGCTTCTACCTTTATCTCCCCGTGTGACTGATGTGTTGAAACCCTGCTGAGGTTAACAGCACTTTTTATCTGTTGCTAGCAGCAACAGCCAGGTTTCCCCGGTGAGAGGGGAGAAACAGGACCGGGCTGCTCAGCGGGCCGCACACAGCGATAAACAAATATGGCTTTCACCCAGAAACACACCCCTCGGACACACACACACACACAAAGTGCAGGATATTGTCAGAGCATCAAACTATAACCCCAGCGCCTCTTGTTCAAATGCACCAGAGGCCTGACACTGAGAAAATATCTCCAAACCAGTTGCTCACAACCCAAAAAACGGATCGCAGGCCTGCAGGTCTGTTCTTACAGGTGAAAAACGCTTTATAAAAAAAGCATTCTTACAGGTAAAAAGAAAAACTTGAAAAATGCCTGATGCAAAAATATAAACTTTTTTTCACCTTTAAGAAGTGAAAGGTGAACAAAAGCATTTATATAAGCATATATAAGGATTTTGCTCTATACATTTTTACAGGTCAAATATGATTAAAAACATTCTAGATTCAAACAATAGCATAGATATGGTGTAATAATAATAATAATAATAATAATAATAATAATAATAATAATACATTTTTATTATTATTATTATAAAATACACCATCATATAACATATTTAAAACATTTTTTAAAGGAGAAATCTGGTAATCATCTGGTAAAAGATAAAATTTGACAATGTGAACATTGACATTGCTTGAAATGTCTGCATCCTAAATCTAAACCTTTCTAAAGTAAAATGCTTGTAGAATACTTTTATAAAGTTTATATATTCATTTAAGTTCAATACTATTAGACTTAAAAATAATGATATGCTTTGATTTTTAAGAGTATTATATTAACAGTGTAAAAACTGCTTGACAGTAACAAACGTAAAAACCTTGTGTGCTGTGCTTGACCAATTAAACATGCAAACAAATAAATAAAAAATAAAGCATAGTGTAAATGAACACATCTAAATGTGAAACAATCTCTTAATCACGGTAAAATTAAAGTATGACCTCTCTCTGTCAGGTCTGTACGTAACAAATTCAAAACTATGATTCTGTATTCCTCAGATTCAAAACACTTTAACCCCTCTCTAATCAGTCGCAACGCATCAAACAGAATATTTAATGCTGATAGAATCAGTCTATCCCACATCAGAAACCAGAGAGCACTTTCTCACCAATAAATGGCACATAACATAGGTTCACCGCTCCCCGCGTTCTCCATGTAGGTGGTGTTATAGCCGCAGGTGCTGTGATCTGAACACCAGTGGGTGTATGTTGCAGAATGGAGGCGTTTGATCCATGACAAGAAGATGGAGGCCATCTTTATTTGTCATTTTGGTTCATATCTGTGTCAGGAGTCCTTTGTAGCACCCTTGATATATGATAATCATGCAGGTGCTCCCTAAGCACACAATTTTATGTGTCATGGTTAAGTACCGACAATATTTGCAGTCGTTTCGTGCAAGACACAAGAATGACACTGGCTCTAATCTTGTGTGAACAGCGGCGCACATCAATTTTCAGATTGAAAGAGAGGTCAGGTCGTCTACAGAACACCTGTTCAAAACAAGCTTACCCTGCTAGAGATGCAGTAAAATAAAGAAACGAGTCACTTGAAGCCAAGCATTACTGTTTTTACCAAATGTAAGAGGTGGTCTCAGGCCCCCTTGGCAGCGTGATAAAATACAAATAATAAATGGAAGTCAGTTTATGCCACTAAATAATAAAGTATGACGATAATTGCGACTTTTTATCTCAAACTTTTAACTTTTTTCTCAGAATTGCAATATATAAACAAGCAACTGCAAGAAAAAAGTCAGAATTGCAAGATATAAACTTGCAGTTCTGACTTTTTTCTTACAATTCTAACTTTGCGAGATTCTCACAATTCTGACTTTATACAGGAACTTGCAACTGTGAGCTTACATCTCACAATCCCGAGAAAAAAAATCTGAATTGTGAGTTTATATTGTGCAAAAAAAAAAATGCACCTAGGCAAATTATTATTTTATTTACTGACAAATACCGCGTTTTAGCATTACTCTAAATAAAGAGCAAAACATGCAAGTTAGGCGTCTAAATAATACATAATGTTACGTATTATATCATTTTCATGCTGCCACAGAGAATGATGGGAAATGGTTAGTATGGTAACACACCTATCAGCTCATATATTTAGTTAAATGAGTACCTAATTCTTCATCAGCAGTACACAAACTAAATGCTACAGTCCATGTTCAGAATTACAATAATCAAAAACAATTTATTTTCACCATAACTGACTCAGCCCGGCATAATGAAAACCTGAAGTTTCCCAAAGGTAATTAGAAATCATGTGCATTCAACTCATAAATACAATCATTCTGACACATGACTTGAATGCAGAAATTTAAATAAATGCTGTTCTACTGTTCATTTTTCAGCATCCTGGAAAGAAATTGTTAAACAAATTTTATATAAAGAGATGGGTGATAATATAGTTACATTTTGCAATAACAACAAAGACCCTTGGAACATATGGTCACATGTATTCATCTATCAATGGATTCAATGTGGTTCATCCAAACTGAATTTAGAGTCAAAACTCTGCGTTTTTAACTAGGCTTGAATAAGCCGCTACCATCGGGGGCCGAACTCACAACTCTCCAGGTGGTGGCCCACTTATCCAGCCGGAAGCCTGCATCTCCCTCCATCATTCTCTTGACATATCTCTCTCTCTCTCTGTGTGTTAGCCTTTAGCACTTTCACTCCTAGCAGACGATTACGAACACAACGTGAAGTGTCGGAGTGGCCCCAGGGGCCCCTGACCGTGACACTGTGCCTTGAATTCTGGAAGATAACAGACTCATGCACATAAACAAGAACACACACACGCACATAGAAACTTGTGCCTGGAGCTCTTGGTTTTTTGTTAATCTCATGAGTATACACACACACAGTGTGAAGGGCCAAAGGGCCTGACTACACATAACCAGATTTGATGGAACTAGTGTCAAAGTGAAACACCCTGCTATATTCTGCTTTTTCTTTACTTTCTGCACTTCCCTCTCTGTTTTTTTCTCTTTTATCTCACTCACAGCATCGTGTACAGAGGAGGACAAGGTTCGTGGCTCTTTGGTCATGTTTTCTCAGCCTAAACTGATATGACAGTCGAGGCTTGCGGCCGCTACAGGCCTTTTACAGAGAGGCTTTCTTTTCATTGCCATGTCGGAATGTCGCCATAAGGAAACATGAGTTTAACATGCTCTATTTTTCACTGAGGAGGGAAAAAAACAACATGACAAGTGTCTCTTGCTGTCTAGAGGACATAAATCATGACAAGAATAACTAAACTAACATAGTTTTACTCTGGTAAAGATCTTCATGGAGTTATTGTCATGCTTACTTGATATAGTCTATTTCATAATTTATACCAAACTTAGATCAAAAAACTATTTAGCTAATATCAATATAGACAATATAAGCAGTAGTCTAGGGCATCAACATGTTATTTTTAAATGTGGGGTCAGTAAGATTTTATTTTGTTAGAAAGGAATTTCATTCATTCATTCATTCATTTGTTCGTTCGTTAGTCAGCAAGGATGCATTCAACTGATCAAAAGTTACAGTATTGTCACAAAAAAAGTATTGAAAAGTATTTAAAATAAATGCTGTTCTCAGGTTAATTTTTTAGTATCCAAGAAAGAAAAAGCATCACGTTTCCACAAAAATATTGGGCGCATAACTGTTATCAACATTGTTAATTATTAGAAATGTAGAATTTTTTTAAACACCAAATCTACATATTAGTATGATTTCTGAAGGATCATGTGACACTGAAGACTGGAGTACTGATGCTGAAAATTCAGCTTTGCCATCACAGGAATTAATCATATTTTTTAAAATATATTACTGTGTGTGTGTGTGTGTGTGTGTGATCAAATAAATGCAGTCTTACTGAGAATAAGAGACTTCTTTAAAAAAAAAAATAAATAAAAAATATTAAATTTATATTTATTTATATATATGGAAATAGCTAGAAATGTCAGAAAATGATTTCTTTCCATTTGCAAATGGCCAAACAATAAAAGAGGTTGAATACTGACTGCATGACAGAATGAGTCCTGAAACCTTTAAACTCTGACAAAACATATGAAATAAATAACCTAGCAACTCATAGTGGCAGTCGTTACCTGACATTCTTAGGAGACAGGTAATGTCAGCGTGTCTCTGTGTGTGTGTGTGTGTGTGTGTGTGTGCGTGTGTGCGTGCATGCAAACAAACAAACATTTGAGCATCTGATAAAAAGTGAGCTTTCTGTCATGCATAAACAGCGATCCTGTGACATGTTGCTTGACATGCCTGCGGAAATTTAGCATATAAAATGCACGGCTGCTTTTGAATATTTCACAAGGGTATACAACACATTTTTTCTCTCAGTTTCAGTGTCAAGTGTATACTGCACTTTCGGATAAAGAAGAACAGGGAATATATTCATAGATAATATGATTATCTTTAGAGTAAGCACAGTAAATCCATAATACAATGAATCCCTGCAATATCCAAAGTGTATTTTCATCCATAAGAAGAGCATAGAGTATTGAACACGGAATGAAAACCAGTGAACATTTCTACACATAACACAATCATTACAAAACATGAAAATCGTATGAATGAGAAAAAAAACAGGAAGAAAACAGTTAATCTACTCTAATCTAATTATATTCAAAATAGTTTTCACTAAACCAAGACCTTTTATTGTGATCCCCTTCTGAAAATATAAAAGTGGCTTATATTTTCACATATAAAAACACATTAAGGGTGAATATATGCAGTGACTCACTTTAAAAACACCAAATATTTCATTTTAATGTTTTAAATATACTTTTTTATTATATTTGTTACCAAATCAAATGTTTTTATTGTTATTCTACTATTGTAATTATTTAGAATATAAATGTTAATATATTACTATTAAATACTAATATTCTAAATAACAATATAATAAAATCAGTGCTGTCATACGATTAATCGCAATTAAATCGCATCCAAAATAAAAGTTTTTGCTTACATAACGAATGTGTGTGTACTGTGTATATTTATTATGTATATATAAATACACACACATACAGTATCTATTTTTCAAATATTTACATTTACATGTATATATTTATATTTTTATATTATTTATATTTCAGATAAATATATTTAATATACAAACATAACATATTTTTCTTAAATATATACTGTATGTGTGTGTATTTATATAGACATAATAAATATACACAGTCACACACGTTATGTAAACAAAAACTTTTATTTTGGATGCGATTAATCATTTGACAGCACTAAATAAAATATAATGATTGATCTCATTAGTACTGACCTGTTTTGACGAGATGAATGAAATATTACTATTAACAAACCTAAATGTAAAAAAATTCATTGTTTTTATGTTATGTGTTTTATATTGTTATATTTCAGTGCATTGCAGTCCAGCGTTCAGTTGCACATGCGCACATAAGCAGTAGCATACTTCAGTCCTCATAGGAGAGAATTATCTAGATAGGTAGTTACTGTAGCTGTAAACATCTTTGACCGTTTAACTAACACAGTTCAACTCATCAAGGTTCTTATCAAACTGTTGCTCTCTCTTAAAATGAATTCAACCGAATGAAAACCAACTCTACAGTACAACAAGTTAAGGCTAATGCCCGCTATGGCACCCCTCAGCGAACACAGCGAACCCAAAATCGAGCTTGCCTAACCGGAAGCATATGATTTGTTTCAAGTCTCGTCCAAATAAAACCGAATCAAAATCACTGAATGGCTTTCAAACAAGCTCTAACCGATGACCACAGCAGACCGTAGAAGAAGACATCGTCAGTGACACTTTAGACGACCAGAGCGCTGGAAATAAAATGGTCGTAAATATAAAGAAAGGCTCATTTAACCAAGGTGCAACGGGACACCTTTCACCACTTAATCAGTCAGTCACCCAAGAGTGATGTCCCTAATATCATGATTCCACCATTTCTCTGTTTAACATAATTAAAATGTCCGCTGCCGGGGCCATAAACGGGAGGAGAGGATACTGTAATTCTGCCGTAAAGCCGCAGAGCGTGAAAATGTCACTTACCGAGTACCCTCGTCCTGACAGAGAGTGAGTGGAGCTCTGGGGGAGAGAAAGAGAGAGAGAGAGAGACAAAGAGAGAGAGAACAACGTTGACCTTTGAGGGATACTATGAGATGACAGAGACATGATGAAGCTCTAGCACTTTAATATCAATATTCACATTAACCTTTTTCCCACCCTTCGTTCCTATCGTTCGCCTAATGACATTCCTGATTCCTCTCTCTCTCTCTCTTTCTCTCTCTCTCTTCAAAACCTGCTAGAACACATGACTCATATGACTCAAGCACAATACATACAGCCCTGAACAAATTGGCTATCTTGTTGCTCAAGGCCTTTTCTCTTTGCGAAATTTTGGGGTTTATCTTAACATGATCTTTCAGCGGGACACCTACATTGTTAATCTAGAAAAAAAATGGTTTCCTCCTGTGATTTTCTGAAAAAAAAAAAAGTATGCAGTTACTAAGGTCTTCTGAGTGGTTGCTAGGGCATTGCTACTGTATGTGGATTCTAGGGCAATATAGCCGGTTTCTATGATGCTCTGGGCAGTTGCTTAAATCTGGTCCATAGATGGCTTGGGTCTCTCTCTCCTTTCACCTGGTAATGGCACATTTTTCTTTAAAAATTCATATGATTTCATCACCAAGAAAGCACAAATGGTTTAATATGAAGCTTAATACTTGAACAAACCATCTAAACCCTGTGAGCATTAATAGCCTTAGCCACTAATAACATTTTACGCTAACGTGTTTCAAAATCTGAAGCCATTCAGTTGTGTACTGTGAATTCAACTAAACATTCCAGCATTAACTCAGTAATACATAGTCAAATGATTCTTATATAGCAGGTTACATCATTTTCCAGAACTGTGTCATAGATTGTCATCATAAAGGAAATGACATTTCAGATCATAACCAAGACACCCAGCGTTTGCATCCATTTTCCATGCTGTTGCATCAGCCCTTGTCAGTTTATGGTAAATGAGGGGGAACGAAAGCATTTTATTTTGCCGTGACAGATTCCTTGTCAGATTCAGATACATATAGGGGCCTTTAAAACAGTTCTGGGCTGCCTGAGCGAGTCAACAACAACTAGAAGTTACACGGAGTGCTGAAGCTAGTTTTAGACTCCAGAAGGTCTAACAATTTAACAATCCAAACAAATCACACTTGTCTACAGCATCAATGTCCCTAAAACTATAGATAGTTAACATAGGTAATTTAACTGTTCAGAATCTGCACCGCTAAAAAGGTTACAGGTTATGTTGCCCAAAGTAACATATGAACATTATGACAGTTACTGATCTTCTAATTCTGCTCTAACACCATTATGCATTCAAGCAAGAAAGCTAGGATAACCACAGGCTACTTCCTTACCCGAACCCACAGTTTGGGATGATGCTAGGAAAGAAAAATACTTAAACTAGTCACTGAGTCTGGGCTGTGTAAGTCTGTAACTCACTTGCCCAGTTAACAGACGAGGCTTAAGCCTAGACCCACACTAAAATGCATGTTTGAGCTGTCTTAACCGAAAGCAGCTTGCATGGACATATATTGAAAAATGTCAGTGGCACTTATTTGTTTCATGTTACACAACAGTATTGTTTTCTTCTAAGGCAAAAAAAAAAAAAAGGCGAATCCTGGCTTAGTCTAAGCCATAACTGTGAAACCAGGCCTTTATGTTTTGGCATTAATTATCTGAAAGACATTCAACATATTTTTGGTCAAACCATATTTTAAGGTCCAATTCTCGCTATTAACAAACCATTAACTATGACTTTTTCTTCAGTAAACTCTATTAATAGTTAGTAAGGTAGTTAAGTTTAGGTATTGGGTAGGATTAGGGATGTAGAATATGGTCTTACAGAATATGTGCTTTATAAGTACTAATAAACAGCCAATATGTTAATAATAGGCATGCTAATAAGCAACTAGATAATAGTGAGAATTGGTCCCTATACTAAAATGAAGAACTTTCTGAAGCACAAAGTTTTCAGTTGTGTCCATAATATAATGAAATAATGTGCAGAAATTCTGACCGCATACATTTCTTTCATGTTTTCAGAACCTTTCTCCGAGACTGCTGTGCCATCATTTGAATGAGTTACCACTTTTTTATACACTGGCCTACTATTGTGGTATCATCGACTTTAGATTTGCCTACCCAATACTTTGCATTAACAAAAAATCCTTTTTGTTTTTGGTCACTTTACATGTTGGTCAGGCCGCCTTCCTGTCAACATGGGCAGTTCTTGGCCAGTGTAAAGCCTAAACTAATTTGAGTATTTACAAGTCAGGGAATTCTCTACAAGTGGAGATACATACATGTTAAATTCAACATGAACATGTCTATTTTCTAAATGCATGTTACTGATTATATATCTCACACACACACTAAACTTCAATATCATCATCAATATCATCTGCTAAATGCATAAATGTAAATAATGAAGTTCACTGATACATTACTGTACTACCAGGTCACTGCTGATTCTCAACCTTAGCTGAAATATTGCAAATGAAACAAATAACCGCTCTGCAACTGCAGTACTACGTTCCACAGACTACTAAAACCTTAGGAAACAAGTAAAGCCGTAATCCACAGAAGCCACACTAGCTTGAATGAGAGAACCACAGCCTGTTACAGACATCTCTAGACTAGACAGCAACTTCCACATCCCAGCACCACAGACTAGGCCTGAATACCAATCTCCTGCTCTCTCCCCCGTCATTTTCCCCCTCTTTTTGCCTCTTTCCTCTGTGCGATTGGCAATTTCTGCCTCTGTCTCAGGGGGTGACTTTTCTGCAAGACCAATTTTGTCCTTGCACAGAATTCAGTCACACATACACACACACACACACACCTGCTACAGGGGTTTAACCCTCATCAGTTCCTCTGTTCTCTCTCACAAACTCCCACTGTGGCAATTAGAGAAGTGTTCCTGAGAAAATCCGGAAAGGCGGCACTGCAGGATCCAAATACTTTTCCAGAACCTCTCTCTCTCTCTCTCACAGAAAAGCGAGGAGGCGTAACGTACGGAGAAGAGCGAGTGGGTGCAAGGCTCACTGGGAGGCCAAAAAATTTGTAGAGTTAGCCTTACAATGCCCCGGTTCATTCACATTGCCACATTCAGGAGTTGAAAGGGAGACTTATTTAAATGATAATGAGGAACAATACGTTGGATTTAGTGCTGCAGAGAGAGGAGAAAAAATCCATTACACCATCCGCGGTTCACAAGCCATGGGGCTGGGCCACATCTAAACACGCTCCCTTAAAAGCCATTATACGCAGCACTCAATGGATTTGCCTAGCACTTAGGACTTCAAAAAAGGATTAAGATGCAGGCAGCGAGAGAATGAGAGAAAAGCGAACGTGAAAGGGGGAGAAACGGGGCGGTAGGGCGAGCGGGACAGCAGCTGTTTTGGGGTTAACCAAACAACCTCTTTAAAAAGAAATGGGGGCAAACTCGCTTCTTAATCCAAACTCGATCCCCCCTCTCGCATCACTCTACACTTCTTGGGCCCCGACAGATTTGGTGACAAGTGGGAGGGGGCGGATTGTTTAGCTACGGACCAGCCTATTGGTTAAGATAGGGCAGTGGATGAAAAGAAGCCAATCGGGAAGCAACGGAGCGTGAAGTCAGCAAGCGAACAGAAGGCTGAGATGCAGTAGGTGTTGCCGGGTCTCTGTGGGCAGCTTCTGTGACATGGTGGGTGGGTTCGAAACTATCAGAGTCATTACCTTCGGGCCAGATCCACTCCAAACTCCAAAACATCCTCGCTGCTCGGAAACACAAAAGCTTCTGTGGTCAGATTAGACATATCATGCTTATTTGGATGCAAAGGGACAAATACAATTCTACAGTGATTCATGAAACAAGAATTATGATCTTCACCTGTCTAAAAAAAACTTGCATAAATGTCAACTTACAACTTGCAATTTAAAATGACTGTTTTCTATGTTAATACATTTTAAAATGTAATTCATTCCTGTGATCAAAGCTGAATTTTCAGCATCGTTATTCCAGTCTTCAGTGACACACGATCCTTCAGAAATCATTCTAATATGCTGATTTGCTGCTCAAGAAACATTTATCATCATTACCAATGTTGAAATCAGTTGTTCTGCTTAATATTTTGGTAGAAACCATGATTTTTAAGGACTTTTTTATTGAACAAAGTTTGCAAGAGCATTTATTTGAGATAATTGTATTGATCGATTAAATGTGCCCTTGCATGTATTAATATCTTAAAAGAAATCTTACGGGCCAAACTTTTCAGCTGTAGTGTATACTGAAAGAGGGAATCAAGCCACATCTAGGGACCAGAATACATCTTAACATCAATCCAGAACACCAGCAACATGGCTTAGAACATATTAACAACCACATAGCAACACCTTGGCAACAGCCCACAATACCCTGTGCCTATGTGTTTTGAACAGTTAATCACAACTTACAATTTCATCAGAAAATGTAAATCTTTATTCTGAAAACTGCAGTTGTTGTGTCAATCATTCGGGTGATGGAACATCAAAAACGTGTCTCTTCACATAATATTTAAATTGTTTGTAACATCATTTTTTATTTTCTTTGTGAACACATTAACATTATGCAGTGCAAATCAAGCATGCAATTCCTGAATGTTGAGCTTGATTAGTGTGAAAGTCAGGAATGTTGACATCAAGGTCACACTGCAAAAACATCACCTACAAATGAGCGATTTCCACATTTGAAAGAGGTCCAGATCGGAATTGAAAATGTCAGATGAAATGTCAGAAACGCTGTACAGACTGTCATCCAAAAACCAGATCTGTGTCACATTTGAGCGGTGGAAAAAAAATCAGATTTTAGCCACATTCAAGCTGTGATGTGAGAGAACGACAAATTGAATAGACTCCGCTTCCGTTTCAACAGTCTCGTTTTCATTCAAGTCGAACGAAAGAGTTTTGTTGGACTATTCTCATTAAATCATTAACACACTGTTTCTGTACTATCTTCACAAGAACCGAAGCCACGCTAAACAAGTGGACGCGCTCCGTTAAAAATAAGAAGATCTTAGCGAACGCTAAAATGGCAAGCCCCCACATGGGCTGTTTTTTAAATCACTGCGCTCCTGCCCCCAGTTCTTTGAGACACTGCCATCCCCCTCGTTTGTTTCCATTTCCTTCTGACACTCCAGCGACAAAAAAGAAATCCAGTTCTATCCGCCTCTGAAGCGCAGAGATCGTTAGCTGGCGGCGCACACGCCTAAGCGTCTTTGAAGTGGGTATGAAAAGCGTATTTGGTATGCAAAGAAAATTAGCATGTATGGCGAATCACAAGGGAAGATTTTTTACACCATTTAACGACGTGACAGTGATGAAAGATGATCCTGTTTACAAAGCTAGCGTTAGCACGGCGTCCGGGGCCTCGCACGGCGGGACGGGAACGAACGGGCTCGGTGGACCTCCGGCTGTCTGTGTCTTTCTCTCGCTCCGAGACGGACAGATAGGCCTACAGATGACACGGATATGGCGCTCGGCATTTTAGCACCATTTCTTTGGCAGGAGATTAGAGGGAAATGTCATATCTGGCACTGTCAGCCATTACAGTCTGCAATTTTCTGCAGTCTTTCAGCCCTCCCTCCCTTTCTCTGTCTGCCCGTTGTTCTGTCGCTTTTTGCTGTCAAAACTGTCAGCCTGGATCACGCTTTTATCTGCCTCGAGCTCGTTTCTCTCTCTTCCTCGCTCTCCCTCTCTGACTTTTTCATGAAAAACAGCCTTTTGCACAAATTCATAAATGATGGCGGTGAAGGGTGGGAGGGGGAAAGCGAAGACAGAAATTTCACTCCGAATCCTTAACAGCCTAAGCATCACATTTAATCTCTTCATTAAAAACATTTTATTCTTTTCATCATCATCTCCTCCCTTCATCCTCGGCTCGCTGAGGCGCGCAGCCTCGCCGTCTCCGTATTACGGATCCATCCGAACGAATTTGCTGGGGATTTCGGACACGCGTTTGACAGGCGTTAGTTAGGGACGCGTCTTCAGCTAGTCTTGGGAGAATTAGACACAAATTCTCATTACCCCTCTCTCAATCACATTATTTCTTCATTCAGGCCCTAACCGACACCCTACCACTACTTTTTCTCTAAGATATTCGGCTGCATTTCTGAGAAACGGCACCAGCCAGACGCAGTCAATCTTTTCTACAAAGACATTGGTGAGAAAAACGCTCCGAGCTGACCGTGGGTTAACGCAAACTAACTGCTTATGAAACATATTAGATCAGTGGTTCTTAACCTTTCTGACTCCGTGGCATGACCCCCACTGTCCACAACATTATTCAAGACCCTATCAATTTTCCTGTTGTTGTCTGGGTAAGGATTAAGGAAAAATACATTTACTCAATTTCTTAATTTCATTAATAGAAAAATGGAAAATATATATTTTATACATTTATAAATACTTTGCATATCTTTTTAAACATTTTTATAAACACTATATATTTTTTATATTTATATTTTATATTATTGTAAATTAGGCTGCCTTATTAGCTTTTCAAGACTGTGGGAATCCTGGTTCTTCAGAGATATTGGTTGCTGGTCCCCTGGTTAAGAACCTCTGTTTTAGATAAACAAGATTATTCTTTGCATGTAACCGTACATACTCATATATTTGACCATAAAACCTGTGTGCAAACATTTTCACACAGAAATTATGATTTAATCAATATATTTTCACTTACATTTCTTTCTCTCACTTTATGGCAAAATCTACAACTAATTTAAATAATCACTCTTTCTATATATATTATTTATATAGAGGCCACCTATATAATATTTTATATATATATATATATATATATATATATATATATATATATATATATATATATATAATTTTAATAAATACAATTAAAATGACAAAATAATAATACAATATATACCATTTTTATATTATAGTATTATATTAACGAAACATTAATGCCTCTAAAAACAGAGTACATATATCTAAGTAACCAAAGTAAGTTTTATTTTTAGAAATAACTGAAAAAATAAAATAAAATACCAAATAAGTTCTATAGTCTACGCTGATGTAAAAGACTAGCAAGGGCATAAGATTGTGCGTTAGAACAACTGTAAGAACAAATATATGTGCGTATGCACTTCTTGTGTATCCAACGGACATTTTGCTTGAAAATCTTTTCTATAGACTTGTAAGAACACTTGATTGCATTTATAATTGAATGAGACGTCTGCCTGTCTTTTAACAAATTCGGCTGTTAAAGGCTTCTCCTATTGCTTTTTATGAATACTGGCTTACCTCACTGAGCCGATCTTTGGAGCTGCTCCTGGGTGCTGTGTTCACCTCCGTCTCCTCCATTTTCTTCCCAGCCTGGCTCAGAAGACTCAAGGACTAGACAGAGCAAAGAAAAATAACACTTTAGAAGTAGGACAAGAGCTTTATATGGCTGTTGTAACCCTACAATAACACATGATCTAGAAAACCCGGCTCTTCACACGTTTGGAGCACCACTGTGAAATGACACACTCTTGTGTCCTCAAGCAGAGACATATTATCTCAGCAAAACAATGCCTTTGTTGGGATGGACACTAAAAGACAACAGAAAGACTTTAAAGAGACACAATATTTTAATCCAAGGACAACAAAGCAAATCTGAAAGGTGATTGTTTCATCTTTTTGCTTTGGAAATTTTAGGCCCGACGTCCCAAGAAGTGCCTATAGTTGTGTCTGGAAATCGAGCATCGTTGTCTTTACTACTTTCATCTGGTGCACCCAGAGCATTAGCACGTGAAAACCCAAAGGGAAACCCAAAGTGCGTGTGGAGGGCAGGTGAAGGTGCTGTTTTTGCTGAAACAGTGAAATGTAGGCGGTGATGAAGGCAGCTTTATGTGTTCCTGTGATCTGATTGGTGGAGGAGCTTAGGGATGCTCTCAAAACTCCCTGATTGGCCTGCATTTGAAGATCCACTGATTTGAATGCATGCAAAAGGGCCACAGCTCACCTGGAAATGACATTCACCGACCTTGTCCTATGTTTGGATGATCATCTGCAGATAAAGGTACACATGAAATGACAGACTGATCTGTATTTTGTCTGAAGGCTTGGCCATACTATTTTCATTATTGTAGCTTACATGATAGTGTGCACTGAAAAATCTTATATATATATATATATATATATATATATATATATAAAATGTATGTATTTAGATGTTAAGATTTTCTTGCAACACAGCTGGAACACTGTGTTGATCAATCAGAACTAGGCTATATGAACAGTCCATTTTAAAAATGCAAGTGTGTGTGTGTGTGTGTGTCTGTGTGTGTGTGTGTGTGTTCGTGATCTAGTCCCAGTGTGTGTGCACAAGTATGAGCGCATGAGTATGTGTGTATTACTCAAGCAACTCTCATGCGTGTCCCCAGTGGCTTGCAGGTCTTGGCCCTGGTCTCCAGATCTCTACTCTAATTTAAACAGATCACTGCTACAATTAACCTTTCTGCTAAATATCAATTATAGCCCCAGGCAGAGCAGAATTAAAACGGTCATCAGCTAGTCTGACAGGTCCTGCATTCTGCCACCACCTGGTCATCGTTTCCCAGTCCCTTCTTCCCAGAGGACGCACGCAAGCCCCATTTAATTACCAGAGCCAATACTGAGCCAGCGCTGGAACAACACTGCGCCAGCACTGGATGATTGGTGCAATGAATTACCATTCAGTTGAGGTCAGAAGCGAAAAACAGCGGAGTGATGCGGCATAGGCACGACGCTGGCGCTATGTTGAGGATTTCCAAAAAAAAAAGAGCTGCAGGTGGGCCTAATCAAGTCAGAGTAATTTGCCGTAGTCAAGACAGGGGCTCGATTCTGTCAGAAAAGCTGACAAGCTAATCAATCCCGCTATCTCGACGTAATCGGCAGGGCTGCTTAGAGAACCGCGGAATTGCTGGTGTGAATACTTGTAAAAGCAGGCAAAAGAGCGGGGGTCTCTGTGTGTGGTGTGCCAAAACATGGTTTTGATTTGTTTACAGAACACAGAATGAAAATTAATGTGTTTTCAAAAACACCATCTTCACTGATGTGGAAACAGAAGTCTGATTTTGAGAGTGCAGCGTTGCAGCATCTAGACTTTTGTCACATGTTTTTTGGATATACCTTGTGTGTTTTGTGAGACCTTACTTCAAATAAAATAGACTCAACCGAGGTCCATGTTTGAAATGCACTTCAGTATTCCTCTGTTTTTGCTTTTTCTAGTTATAGATTCATGTCTTGTTAAGAAATGGTGCAAGGTCAAGCATGTAGACTTTAAGGATCTGTAAAAGACACAATTTCCCTGTCAGGTTTCTCTCAAATACATGCAGGGAATTCAACAACAACATGAGGTCAAATTACCACACATAATAAATAACCCTGGGATTACTGGATCACAGCACATTATTCTAAAGAAAAAAAATACTTTTTCAATCTACCTTAACATACATTCTTTGTAATGAAAGCTGCATGGCTGGCAAAACAACCAGTAATGTCGCCAATCAAACCCCAATGGACAAAATCAGTTCCTGCTCTACATTATTTCCCACTATCAATATTTCAATATACTGTTGTGTTACAGAAGTAAAAGGTGCTGCTCTCTGCTTAAAGCTTTACTCCTGAATATTAATCATGTCATGTGATGTTCTCCCCAAATGATTTGCTGACAGGCAGACTTTAGGTACGTCCTGTTTTACACATTACTGCACTGTTCTACGCCATTTTGTACTAGTAGAGTTGAAAAGTTCTAGCGAGGTGTAGAACACAACAAGTACTCAGATCATGTACTTGTTCAAGCGAAAACACAAAGTGTTACACTCAACAGCCGTAGATTTCCTTGCACTGCAAATGGAGCTAAACATGCTAAAACCACAAAGTTTTGTTTTTATTGTGAGTGTAACAAAAATAAACCTTTTACACTTTCGATTATCTGTAGGACTATAAATGAAGGAGCACAGTAAAATGCATGACTGGGCTGTTTTAACCAAAAGAAACTTACACTGACATATCTTAAAATATGTAAGTGTCATAGACTTGTCTCTAGATTGTCACACCATTAATTCTAAAATATACTTAAATGTCCTAATTGAACTATAGTTTAATCCTGGCTTAATTTAAGCCCTGTCTATGAAACCAGGCCTTTGTTTTACATGGATTTCGGAACGCGAGAGAAGTACAAAACCGTCCACATACATTGCGAATATGGAAACATTTCGTACCTAAGTTTCACATTAAATGAATTCGTTTTGGCTTGTTGTTTATATAGCTTCTTATATTTTTCATTCTTGTTTTGTTCTGAATACTGTTAAATTGAAAGGATTTGTTGTGGCGTGAGGGGAACTAAAATAGCCTATAGCATAGCTATGTTCATAGTGTTTATGCTTGTAAACATTTTACATTTCTGTATGTAATAATAAAATGCGACTTGCACGTAACTTTTTTTTTTTCCCCTCTCAAAAATGCAATTTTATTTTATATACGTGTAACGTAGCCTATTTTAATGTTTTAAAATATTTTGAAAAATTACTTTACTTTGAAAAACACTGATTGTATTAATTGGTCAAAATTCTTGCTGTCGGTTATCGGTCGATATGAGCATCCCCTACTCTGAAGGTAAAAGCCCTCTCCTGCACGCTGCTGAAGAGAGGAGCGGTGGGCAGGCGTGCTGAGAGCCGTGCTGGGGTGAAGTCTCTCTGTTTTGTTATTCTGCTCTTTTGATCCTGTCTAACCTCAAAGGGCCTGCCGTCTCCAGCCAAGAGCCCCTGAGCCGCCACAAGTCCCACCTCCATTAGCACGAGAGTTTCACCTCCGCCTCGCCCTTGTTCTCTCCCTCCTTCCACTCCATCTCTTCTCTCTTGCACTTTATCTCATCCGCACCGGTCGCTCTCTCTCTCTCTCACTCTTGTCTTCACCTGTCAGCTGTTTTCTCTCAATCCCTGCTCGGGAATCAAGCCCTGTCAGTCCTCATTACCCCCCGCCCAAGTCTGGAACGCACCACCCTCCCTGTTCGGATGAAAGCTCTCCGATGCCAGCAGTGAGGGGCGGGATGGGAGAGCGTAACCGAGGGCAGGCTCTGGGGACACAGATCCTTCCCCTAATTTGCTGGAAAAAGTGTCCCGAACTAGAGGAGCCTCACCTCTATTAACCCAAAGCCAGAGTGAAAGAGAGACAAAGAGGGAACGAGACGAGAGGCACACAGAAAGAGAAAGAGAGAGAGAGGGCGGGCGACAGTGGCACCTCTACAGTGGCTCAATCTCCAGGCTCATTATCCCCGAGCTGCCCCAGAGCAGAGCAGAGCGCTCGGAGCATGGCAGGGCCACAACAGGGCCAGGGGCCAAATGGATTCATCTGCTCTCATTTGCTCCTGTCTCAGCAGAGGCAGCTGCTTGGAGAGAGGCGGATTGAGTGAGGGAGGAAAGGGCGGGAGTGTGGGAGATTTAAGGCTTTGTATTCTGCCGCAGAATAGCGCCACCTGTCTCTTGAACTATACAACAGTGACACAGACCCGAAGAACATTTTAAGAGTTAAATTAAGTCAGATCTGTGACATAGCAGGTACTTTGGTGCTTGCATACACTACTGTTCAAAAGTAAATGCTCTCTTATGTGTACCAGGGCTGCATTTATTTGACCAAAAATACAGTAAAAACAGTAATACTGTGGAATATGGACTATTTAAATCAACTCATTTCTTCTTTCAAGACACTATAGTTTATTCCAAAGTTGAAATTTTCAACAGCATCACATGATCCTTTCAAATATGTTGATTTGGTGCTCAATAAACATTTCTCATTATTATCAATCTTAAAAACAGTTTCTTTTGCTGGAAACTGTGAAGCTTTCCTTCATTAAAAGATTCTCTGATAAAGAACAGCATTTATTTGAAATAGTAATCTTTTGATCAATTTAAAACGTTTTTGACAAAAATTCCAACAACACTGCCAAATGGCAATCCACATTTTCAGTTTTCGTATATTTTGGGGGTGAATTTTGCATAGCCAAAATTCAAAAAGCACAAAACTAACAAAACTATGTGGGATGCAGTCTTGTTATTGTTAACTAAAACTTAAAAAAAAAAAAAAAAAATCAGTAATTGAAATAAAATAATCCAAGATGGAAAAACTTAAGCTTAAAAAAAATAAATAAAAATAAAATTGCTAATAAAAAAAAAATAACATCAATTTCTGAAATACTAAGATTATTTTAAAAAATAAAGCTCAAATACAAATACATTAAAATTAGTGCTGTCAAACGATTAATCGCATCCAAAATAAAAGTTTTTGTTTACATAATATATGAGTGTGTACTGTGTATATTTATGTATATATAAAGACACAAACATACAACATATATTCTGAAAATATTTACATGTATATATTTATATTCATATAAATTATATCATATATAAATATATGAATGTAACATTTTTCTTAAATATATACATGCATGTGTGTGTATATATACATAAATATACACAGTACACACTCATATATTATGTAAACAAAAACTTTTATTTTGGATGCGATTAATCGCGATTAATTGTTTGACAGCACTAATTAAAATATATATTCTTATTTTATTAAAAGACTGCAAAATAAATTAAAGTTACTAAAACCTAAAACTGAATTAAAGACTGAGAAAATAAAGATAAAATCTAATTCAAGATATTGAGCAATGCTATTATATTATATAAATAATTCCACTGGTAAGAAGTTATGCCTGTGACAGTTTAATGCACATTACACAAAAATATTTGATCACAGAATGGCTGTGATTGACCAGCATCAAGTATTTTTCAAGTATCAAGTATCTTTGTGATGACATCATCCGCCTTCCCTATAATCTCATCACCATGTGACGACCTCCTTCCCGGTCACACTAACCTAAACAACCCTTGTGGGCTGCACTGTATTCCAAGGACACAGCGCTTTATACACTAAATGGATTCCTGCTTTTATTACAATGAGTCCCAGAGTATCCATTAAACGTCTATCATCAGTGTGCATTGTTCATAGCTCAGTGTGACTGATGTCCACATTATGTGGCCAAACGTATTACACAAGGCTCAAAACCCCAACATGCATCCTGTGCTTTCCAGTAAGATGGGGGTTGCATAGAGGCAAATTTACACAAATGCGGTTCTACGGTGAGCTATTTGTGTACTCGATCACCCTAGAGGGCAAGAGAAAAAACTTTGCATTATGCTGTGAGTGGAAATCACTTACACAGATGGAATCAAAGCAAACAAAAGCAGAAGTTCATTAAAGTCAGGCTGTTAAATAAGTGCCGTATGTGCGAATAGTGCCCTGCGTTGGTTGACAGACACTAACATAAAGCTAATAATAGCAGTGGTCTCACATTTCAGAACAGATTGCCAACAAGAAATGGCATTCACAACTCATTTTATTAACATAATGTGACAAATATCAGAGTGAAAAGAAGATATTCAATCAGGAAAAAAGGGCACAGCTTGATTTTATTCCATCAGAAATTGACTAGACTGTGAAAAGTAAGTGTCCCACAGGTGGAAACTTGAGTAGCTTAGGTGACATCAAGCTAGAAAGTAGCAACTGCAAATGCATAGACCTTTCTCAGGTAAAACCAGAAAAACGCAATATGAAAATAAGACAACACGTTACAATATAGTTCGATTAGTTAACATATGCGTTAGGTATCAAGGCTGTGAATAGCTGCTGTGTGCCTGCTTAAAATTCAGTGTAAAGCCTTTAGTATCAAAGTATACAGTTTTAACTGCTGTGTAAATGTATTCATGCCACCTCTGAGCAGCATTAAACAGTTTGTGTAAAGTCACCTAAATGCCACTTCAGAAGGGCTTCTGTGTCATCTGTGCAGTATAAATTTGGCACTAGAAGAATCTTTACATAGCCAAGTTAGGGCTGTGTTGAGCCTGCTCAAAATGCTAGACTAAATTACGCCTGCTTAGAGCTACCTCAGCCCCTTAATATCAAAGTATAGAGTTGTAATTGCTGTGTAAAGGTAATTATGCCAGCACATTTCACAGTCTGTGTAAGACACCTAATGCCACTTCAGAAGTGCTTCTGTGCCACCTTTGTAGTGTAAATTTGGCATAGGTCCCCTTTGACTTCCAATGTTTTTTTTTTTTAATGGGGACAACAACTTTTTGGTTACTCATATTATTCAAAATATCTTCTGTGTTCAGCAGAAAAAAAAAACTCAGACAGGTTTGAAAGGGTGAGTATAGGGCTGGGCGATATATCTCGCGCGATATGCATGCGCATCTCGTCAGTAAAGCCGGTTCCTTGATTAGCGGTAAATCTTCATCACCTGTTTTCAAATGGAGCGGCATTTAATACACA